>PVIW01006197.1:0-91656 GCA_004026585.1 Noctilio leporinus | reverse complement strand
CCAAAAAAAAAAAAAAAAAAAAAAGCAAAAGGAAAAAAGAAATAAAAGTGTTAATAATAATAAGAAGAAAGGGTTTAGATGGCTGTTCACCCTTAATAATCCCTGACTGGTCCAGATGGAGCCTGGACCTGAGGGCTTTTAGCAGAGGAAAAAAAAGAAAGAAAGAAAAAAAGGGAGAAAGTCACAAGAGAAAGAGAAATCAATATTAATAAAGAAAAGGTTTAGGTGTCTGTTCACCCTTTATGGTCTCTGTTTGGTCCAGGTGGAGCCAGGACCAGTGGGTTTTATCAGGGAGAAAAGAAAGGAGAAAGAAAGAAAAAAAAAAAAAGGGGGCGGGGAGAAAGTCACAAGACTAAGAGAAATCAATATTGATAAAGAAAGGTTTTAGCTGTGCGTTCCCCCTTTATGATTTCTGATTGGTCCAGGTGGAGCCAGAACCTGTGGGCTTTACCAGGAAGAAAAGGAAAAGAAAAATTTAAAAAAAAAAAAAAAGAGGAAGGAAGAAAAGAATAAAGAAAGGGTTTAGAAAGGCTGGGGAAGGGAGGAATACTTAGATTGAGGACTGGGAATGCGTTATAGCCACAGAGTGAGTAGGACTTTACAGTCTATAGTCTATATTCTAGCCGGTCTTGGTGTGTGGCAGGGCCTCTGATTGTCACAGTCAGGGCTGATTCTGAGTGTCTGCCCCCATCTGCCCCCAGGTAGGCTGGGCTTTCTGCAGCCTGGCTGGGTTTTAGGGCTGCTGGTATTCTGGAGCCCACAGGGTGCCCCTTCCCACTCCTGGCAGAGGTTCCTGCCCAGGAGGAGCACCCAGCACCCCTGCAGGGCAGCCCGCAACTTCGCTGGTCCCTGTGACAACTGGCCCCACCCCCGCAGTTCTGGGAGGAGGCCGCCCCTGTCTGTCAACACTGTCTGGGGTTGCCAACACTGTCCTGCCCTTCCGGGGCGGCCACCACTCCTCCAAGCCAACCAGCTCTCTGCGGAGTCCTTTACGAGGCCTGTGTGATGAGCCCCTCCCAGGCGTGGGCGGTGGGGCCTTTGTCTCTGGCAATGGTGGGTCAGTTGCCCCCCCTCCCCACTACTAGTTCCCGGCTGGCAGGCTCGCCGTTTGGAGTTTCCGAGGAGCCTGGGGACCTGTGTGGTTGCACAGGGCTGGGCCTCCCCCCTCACAGGGGCTTCTAGCTGCTGTTTCCCCGGTGGCCCAGCAGCACAGTATTCGGCCCTCTCGCTTCCCCACCGGTGCACTTCCCGCTCCCCCGCTCCGGCTTCCCGCAGGACTCTTCTCCTCCGCCTCCAGCCCCGCGTGCTGAGAAACCTCCTCTCCCTGTTGCCGGGGTGAGTCTCTCACACAGTCCCTCCCCTGCAAGAGTTCAATTCCGCATTCCCTACGGTGTTTGCCCTCACTGCCCGCACTTCACTGTTGAGATTTCCAGTTGCCAGGGAGCCCGGAGCTGCCTCAGGTAAACGCGCCCCTCTGGGCAGAGCCGCCCCTGCCCAGAGCCGACCTCGGCCCGCCGGCCGGTCGGTCAGGAACACCTCACCTACTGTCCTGCTGGCCTCCTCTGCCTCTGGGCCGTGCTCCCCTATGTCCAGATGCTGTCCGTTCCAATTCCTAGTGTCCTGAAGACGTCTCACACTCCCTATCTTGTCCTCTAGCTGCTTTGGTACTCGAGAATACCATCAGCACTGCTCTCTACTCTGTCGCCATCTTCCCAATTCCAGAAACCCTTTTCTTAACTAGTACAACCAAGTTGATCACAGTTTAAAACCGTTGCAGTATTTTCAGGGGCTCCAGGCTTTATGGTATTATATATACTTTTATTTTCTGCTGCACGATTCTATCAGGGACAAAAAGCAACTCCAATCTACTTTCTGCCTTGTACCCAATAGAGGAACTGGCATTTAATACTTGGAATACATGATTAATCCTAAAGAGAAAATATTTGCACAAGATACCATGACAAAAATATATTTGGTCAGCAGTCAGTTAAAATCACAAGTGAAAGAATGGTAGAAATTGTATCTTTAAGTCAATTGTCTTTTCTTTGCTCTTATGAAAATAGAAATACTAGGAACATGAGAACTACCTCATGGCTGTAGAACTAAAATTTGTAGATGGTACACAGTTGACCACACACACACACACACACACACACAACACAAGTTGAATGCCTAGCTCAACAGCAATTACTGTTCTTCTTACTTATATTTTTTTTTCAAGATTTTATTTTATTATTTTTAGAGAGAGGGGAAGGGAGAGAGGCAGAGAGAGAGTGTGACATCAATGTGTGGTTGCCTTTTTCACTTGCCTCCAGCTACGGACCTGGCTGGAGATCTGGCTTGCAAACTCATTAATGTGCCCTGGCTGGGGAATCGAGCAAGCAACCTTTGGATTCAAAGGCCAGAACCTTCCTTATCCACCATGCCACCAGCTGGGGCTCACTTATAATTTTTTTTTTAATGGGATAAAAATGCCATTTTCAAAGTGAGTTTCTTTGTTTGGGGATGAACTGTTTAATGGCTCATTTTAGTTCCTAGCCAACAGTCCTGATGCAGATCAGAGGTGGCAAAGTTTCTGTGGAGGCACCATCAGGCTTTCTTCTTAACAATCTCTGGAACACAGAGCTCAAATGTTGCTTGCATGGAGGGAGAGAATGCTACAAGGAGTGGGGAGATGTGGGAAAGACTCTCCATAGGAATAAATGACTGAAGCCCTAAATCCTTGCTGCTGTGGTTCAGGGTTTCAGAGGCCTTCTGGTAGGCTGTGAAGGTGCAGTCTTGGGTAGCATCACAGAAATGGCCTCCAGCCCTTAGGAGAATGCCATATGGATCTGAGTTTTTAAAAGGGATTTGCTACTAAACTGGATTATGGAGAGGTGGGTGAAGTTCTGAAACAACCCATGGCCCAAGCTGGATGATGCTCCATTCTCTCTGCTCATGCTCTCCCCACAGTAGACATGATGAGCACTAAGTGGTTTTGATCTGGAGACTGAGTATGGGGCCTCATGAAACCCTTTTCAGGACCCTAAAAATCTGCATGGTATGAGTCAGACTCTAACAGGAGACCATGAGATGGGGTCAGCAGGGAAGTAGGGGAGGATATGCCCTTCAGGCAAATATTCCTACGCTGGACACATTCTTTCTTCCCAAAATGTGTTGAGAAAATTGTCTCTTTTGACTGAGTAAATCCCCAGCTTTTACTTATTTTGGAATAGGACATGGCTCCTAGGTAGAGAGGGCCCTCCATTCATCTGAACATGCATGACCTTGCCTTTATCCCATGAAGTGGTACAAGAGCATCCCATTTCAATCCTTTTGTCTGAATGGCTGGCAAGATTCTCAGGTCACCTCCTTGCTCTGCATAGTCAACCTGTCTTGGTGGTTTTTGAGTTCATAATGGGAATCATGTTTCATATAACACCACTTCAATTGTTCCTGCTTGCTTTTGTATAAAGTAGTCTAAGCACCATATGTCTCCCATTTTCCACTTTGCATTTTCTGACGGATGTCCTTTTTGATGTGCTCTGAGCCCTCTATGCAAAGCACACAGGTGACCAAGGTAACTCACATGCCTGTGAAGTGGATGTGAGCTTTCCGAATCCTGGTAAATGGTCAGAGTTTCTCACAAGTGAGCAATTTGAGTACTTTTAATTGATCTTTTATTCAATCACATACCTATCTTTATTTAACAAAGTAGTCTTAGAAATCTAACACTAATTATATATATATATATGTATACATATGTATATATATAAAATAAATATATATATAATTTTTTTTATCAACCCTAATAGGAAATGAAAACCCAGCAATTTCATTTTACACAAGCCTGGCACATCCACTCTTTGATTTTGACATGTTTCTTACAAACACATGGCTTTCATGAATGAACAACTATAATACAGATCAGGTCGCTGGTATGGGGAGCAGTCTGCTCTTCCCACTTGGAAGCACGTGTCTCTTGCTCCGAGGTCAGATCACTTCAGATGAAGGACACCCTATGTTTTAATACAGACACATTCATCTTTTAAAGGGCTATCTTTGGTGAGGTTATTTGACTTTTTAAAAAAATCCCAAAAATGGAACTCTTTCTAGAGTTAAAGTAGAGAGGACTTTATCATTTCCTTATGAAGATCAGTCAATGCAATCAACTCACTGTGCTTTTCTTAGGATAAAAGATCAAAAGATTCTGGATTCTGTGGTTTTTAATGCTCTTCTGCCTCCATAGGCAGTAAGTCTTGGACTTCATATTTCCTTGTAGAGCATAATTGCTGAGTGCCTAGGAGTCATGGTTCAAGGAGAGGTAAGTGCACATTTTCTTTATTTTATTATTAATATATTTTATTTTATTTTGCTATTACAGTTGTCCCAATTTTCTCCTTTTTGCCTGCCTCCACCCTGTACCCCATTTCCTCTAGTAATGCCCCCCTTAGTTCATGTTCATGAGTCATACATATAAGTTCTTTGGCTTCTCTATTTCCTTTGTTTTTCTTAACATCCCCTGTCTGTTCTGTAATATGCATACTTTTTCTTTTTTTCCTTTCACATCCAGAAAATTCACCATTTAAGTATTGCCTTCTGTCAACTGCTCAAATCATATTAATACATTTTCTTTAAAACATAACCTTTTATCACATGTTAACATAGCACAAATAAATTTTTGAGCCTTCCTTAGTGGAAGTTTAATTATTTTAGTGTATTGATTCAACTAAACCATTTTTTTTCCTGAAACACTTATAAAGACAGCAATGTTTTCTGTTTGCTTTTGTTTTGCTTTCTTTATTTTTGCTTACAATGAGTAAATGATTAATTTTAATATACCTTGGTCAAGTATTAAGGCTCCTAGACACCGCCAACTAACATAGGAAAATGGAGACCAGAAACATGAAATGATTTGCTAAAGCTAAGACTGAAGCCCACTTCTCTAGATCCTGTTCTTTCTTGATTTGGGGCAGGGGTGGTGGTGTGTGGATTATCAGTCTTCAAAGCCTCTAAGCATTATTTTTCATGCTTTCTAATTTGTCAATATTGTTTTCTTCTGTTCTGTTAGCAGACAACATGAAATGAATTTTACCAAGATCCTATGTCAAAATCTTGGACGCAGTAGTTTTTGGAAACCCCAGATCAGTTTCTAGTTCTTGCACTGTCAGTCACCAATCTTTGTTGATTGCAGCCTGTACATGTTCGACATCCTCAGGTGTTCTGCTTGTTGAAAGCCTTATAGAATGTGGATCACTTTCAAAAGATCTCAACCATCTCTAAAGCACTTTGCCACATTTCATTTGTGCTGCTTTCATTTCAAGTCCTTGAAAGCCTTCTAAGTCATCTGAATAGTCACCACTGAGTAATGTTCAAGCTTAACACAAAATTTGATGCAGATTCACTGCTTTACATTCTTAGTCATTTTGAGTGTGGTGGCCACACAGTACACATGCTCACTCAATGGTGTCTACCACCCACACTGACTAGTACAGTGAAGTTGTCCTTGTTTACACGTGAGCATTCTAGTCCACTCTCCTTGCTGCCATCTTACATTGATGTAATGCAAATTGTTCTCATTATATTAACAATGGCTAGACATTTTTTTCTGACAGGCCTCATATACATATTGTATATTTATGTATGTATTTCAACTGAAAAGGACTATTCAACACAAAGAAAAACAAAGACCACAGCATCAGCCAGCCACTAACACCACAAATGGCAACCAGGAGAAGAGCAGGTTCTAGTCCAACCCCTTACCCTGGGTTAAGTCCAAGAAGGCTAGGTGTGTGTACTTTTGCAACTGTGTATTTGTTTACTACCTGACTACCCTTTATTTATCTATACATTTGTTGAGACCCTAAAATATCCCAAATGCTATGCTAACTAAATTCAAAAGACACAGTTAAAATGAGTGGAAACTTGACTTCAACCAGCAAATAGAATAAGAGCCAGACCAAGAACTGAGAGTAAAGAACACATAGTCAGATAAATTTATTTCAATTCAAGGTCAGTAAACATATTTATTCACTGTGCCTATTATTACCACTTAAGTACATGAAAATATCATCACATTTTTGTGTTTTGACATTGTCTTTTGTCGAATTTTTACTGAATGGGAAAACCTGGTCTGAGTTTGAGTGTTTTCATTTATTTGTATTAGACAACAAGTACTTCTGTTATTATGCATGTTTTCAAAAGCTAACTTCATACTCTTTGGAAAACTGTAATTGAAATAATTTAATAGCCTCAGATAAATTTGAATCAACAGAGTCATTCTAGCAATTTTGGTTGTGAACAAGCAATGAAATCCCCTTTGTTTCTTGCTGCAGGCTGAAGACACAGTACGTACAGGCACTTGATTTGAATTCTGTTTCCAGTGTTCAATGTATCCCATGATATTAGGCAAGCCATTAAATTACTTAGTTTATCCATCTTGTTAATCCTTAAATTTGTGTTAATAATGATGTGTCACAGGTTCACTATAAAAACTTCAAATGAAATAATAGATTTATCAGTCATTGTATGATAAATGTTAGCTACCATTTTGATCACCATCATAATTGTTATCCCTAATTATATATGGGGTTTATTTTCTTTTATTCTATTCTCTTTTTTTTTTTGTTACACAGAGTAAAATCTGGAAGGAGGATGGAAGCACACACTTTTTCCATTTGATTTGGATCTGAGAATGTCACCTTATCTTCATTCCACCTCTACTCAAGACAATCCATATATGGCACACAAGACAACACATGCATAGCTATTCTAGTTTACAATCTCCATGCAATACTTACAGGACACAACACAATGTCCTAACCCAGACTTCCATGGGTGTGGTCTAGGTACTGCATTTGAGCTACTGCTCTAGGCTAAGTGAGCAGAGACAGGAAATGCCTGTGAGAAATCTGCCATTTTAACATTTGAGTATATCTATGATTACAAAAATTTGGAAATAGTTTCTTATAATATTGAAAAGATGAGCACTCACGAATAAATACATCAGCAAATATACAGTATATTGAAATAGTTGTTAAGGCATCTCAGAAAGTCAATACCTTTTACAAGGCGAAAAAGAGAGAACATTTACCCCAACCGCCTTGTTCTGGTTTGATTCGTAGTCTTTCTACCAGCTCAATGAAAAACTGATAAGAGGCTCAGGTCTTGATTTCTTTTGAATTAAAGAGACAAAAATATCCCCTGTGAAGACTCCTGTGGAGAAGTTGACTTATGGAGTGCCAGAAAAGAGAACTCTTAATTATTTCTTAATCCTCACAAAATATACAATATGATTGGGCCATTTTTTAGGTGACAAAACTATAAGCAGTAAAGGTCTTGGTGTCATTTTTCCAGAAAACATAATAAAGATAAGCTGACAAGTTATCTGTGGAGTTAAGAAGTCCTTGATCCTATCTGCTGAGTGGGTAGCATAGTCTTTCTTATTCTGGGTGTGCATTTCTTATTAGAAAGACAGACAGATATGCAGACAGAAAAACCTGAAGCACCATATTTTGCTGTAAATCAAGTTCTATATTTAAATTCAGTGGCCAACTTGTGACAACCTGGACATTTATAGACCTCACATCTGTGTAAACATGGGGCAGGATCAGGATAGTTCATCATAAATTCTTATTTAACAATTGGTGCATTTTAAAGCCTACATCTTTGTGAAGCACTGCGTTTTTGATGCCTTCCATTGTGTGTGTGTGTGTATTTCTACATGGTCTACCTCAAAACTATCCAGCCAATGTCAATATAATTAAGAGTTTATGTGGCTGATACTTTTGGGACAGACCTCCTATAAAGAAAGTTGTCTTGATCCAGCTTGAGAAGAAAGTAAGATATGAAATAAGTGAAGCTAGACGAGTCCAGAGTCACTCCTAACAAATGTTGTATTTCTTTTTTAAGAATGATTGGGCTTTAACTGATCATGTGATATCTTTAAAATTGTTCTGCTCTTTAAATTTCTTCTATGCAAAATATGTTCATCTTTTCATGTTGCATTAGCATTTCTTTCTCATTCCATTGTCATGTAGGCATCAGGTATCTCAGGGTTTCTCCAGGCCTTCAGTGACCAGCAGATCAGCATGTCAACTCATCCGGCAAATGGGTCATGAAAATAAACACCAGAGAATAAATGAAGCTCTTATCAGCAGTTGTGAGTTTTACATCATCTTTGGGTTTCACTTTATTCCTCTTGAAGTACTAGTTTCCTGTTAGGATCAAAATAAAATCACCATTTTTCTATTTTCAATGGACTCAGAAAATACAAATGTTCTCTAACATAATTTCTGGAGAAATCAACATGCTGGTGTTTCAAAGGAATTTGCATATGAGCTTGACAAGTTCTTATGTTAAATCTTTCCCTCATAGGCTCTGGATTCAGAATCTTGACTTCAAACCTCAACTCTGAAAATAAGGATGAAAACTATATAAATATCAATAACAATAATTTGATAAGGTTCCTTCAAGCTAATGAAATGTTTTATGAAACTGCTTAGTGCTCTCTAGGAATAAGAGGGAAAATTGGAATGAATATTAAAAGGCATAACTTACTACTTTTTTTTTTAATCCAGTTTAATTTGGCTTAAGCTGCATTCACCACAGGACCCTGAATCCAGTTTGAGGCTGTCCTGAGAGCATCCTATGCTTTCTTAGTTAGGCTAACAAGAGGCGCCTGAGGTTCATAAAGTATTCTAGAAAGAGGTCTCTCTCTCTCTCATGGGCAGACCTCTGTCTGTGAGGAGGAGAACCAGAGTGTGGCTCTCCTCCTCATGGACAGACCATGCCTCTGATGGCCTCTAGGATCAATCAAAAAGTGTGATGCTGCAGCCTTGGATGATAACAAGGTTCCCTTAGTTGAGAAACTGCTGGAGACACTGGTGCTTGGCACATAGCTGGACACATGAAGGCTGGCCCATGGTCAATGTTGAATCTGTGATAGAACACATAACCACATTTGGTGTGTTGAGTTTCTGAATGGAGAGGGTGGGAAACTTATTGTATATGGTTAATTAGAAAGATCAGAAAATTTAGGACCCAGGGAGCATACGGTCTCAAATTAGGGCCTTTCTCCACTCTTAGACTCAAACCTGAGATTCACTTCTGACTCGAGTTCAGGATGACATGCCCGCTCTGCATGCCACCTACATGTTTGATAGGCCTGCCCTCTATGAATTAATCTAAACTATCCATTGAAATGTTGGTGAAAAAACAACCAGAGGTCTTTGGTAAATACTCAGACTATGGCTGTCAGAGAAGCAAATGTGGGGTCAGGGACAGGAAAGGTATTTGACAATAAATAAAAAGGAAGCTTTATGGGATCCAAGATTTCTGTTTAGCAAGAAAGACATTTCCCACCAGTTCTGGATCTGGAAGCATTTTACCTCCCTTCTAACATCTAGGGAAGTTTTAAAACCTCACTCAGGAGGAAAAGCTCAGCAAAATCCAGAAGGGCAAAAAAAACATTTCAGTGTAAATAAAGGAAGCCATTTCAGCCTAACATAATGGGTAAACCCCGTATGATGTTTCATGGAAAGGGAAGATGCTCCTGTCTTCACTGGGGTCTGTTGGGAGATTATGCCATAAATACCTGCAGGAGAAAAATCATATGTAGCTATACCCAGAGCTACACTTGAAGAGTATTTTGTTCTTGCAAAATAAACATTGGGTAATTTGGGATTCTGAGAGACTGATGAATCTTAACAATTGGACTATCACCTTTAGTGTGAGGAAGAACATTGATGTAGATGAAGGATGACGTGTGAAACAGTTGATGCTCAAATAACACAGAACAAAGTAATGCAAAAAAAAGAGTGCAGGTGGAGATAAAGCAGAAGTGCATTTTGTTTCCCTTGGATAATGTTTGGCAAAGGTTTTTGCCAGTTTCTTATAGTGTGTATTACGCTTCACTGCGCCACCAAGGTCCTAGGTATCAGCATGTGCACTGCTGAAAGCAAAAATCAATCTTTTGTGTCAACTCTTTAATAAGCTGTACTCTCGTTTATTCTGTGGATGACTATCCATTCTCAAATCTACTTATTATTATTAGCACATAGTTCTGCATTTAAAAACCTACCTGAGTCTCCCATTGAAACACCTGTATGTAGTGGGCAACAGGTGTGATTCTGCTACCAGGAAGATGCCTTTCCCCTCATGTTCTAAAAGGCTAGGACTGGTAGCATCCTGCAATGTATCTTTCTCAAGGATAATGGAAATTCATTGATCAGTGGGTCCCAAACTCAGTTATTTTATCATCTCTGTCTTTTGTATGATTCAATTAAAAAACTTCTTCAAATGCTTCCATTAAAAAAAAAAAAAATAAGTAGCTCACTAGGTAGGTTGGTGATACTCATGTTTCAGAACTAAAATATAAACTATGTTTAAAATATGAGTAAGTAATAAACATGAAAAGTAAAAGACAGGGTACCAAAGGATATATATACCTATTGGATAAAATGTTGATTTGGACAGGTACCAGATATACATCATCTGTATATAATAACTGTATATAATAATCTGTATATAATAACTGATACATTAGGCTTATTTAAAGAAATGAAGTGTGGCTAGTGAGGAATGTAAGAACTTTAGGTAAGACAAGCAGGGTTACCAGTGGGCCATGGTTGGACAAACATAGAGAAGATCTTTTTAGGCATAAACCCATCTGGTCCCTATTTTGATGACATACAGGCAAGTTGGGCTCAGTGTGACCGAGATTAACACATGATCCTATTCCCTTTCCTCTTTCATGGATCCTCAACTAAGTCATCACCAAGAGTCCTGAGCCAGCTGCCAAAAGCTGTTCCTATATGTCTCCTTCTCTCCACCATCCCCCTTTGGTGCTCAAGTTCAGGTTTCTACTGTCCTTTCATGTCATTTATGGTACCAGCATCTCTGACCTCCCTGACTCCAGCCTTGCACCCCTGGCTTATTCTCACTGCATGGTGATATTTCTTTTCTGGTTTTTTTTTTTTTTTTTTTTTTTTTTTTTTTTTTTTTTTTTTTTTTTTTTTTAAGATTTTTTTTTAATTTTTAGAGAGAGGGGAAGGGAGGGAGGCAGAGAAGGAGATAAACATCAATGTATGGTTGCCTTTCACCTGCCTCCAGCTACGGACCTGACTGGAGACCTGGCTTACAACCTGGTTATGTGCCCTGATTGGGAATCGAACCAGTGATCTTTGGGTTTGCAGGCCGGCACCTTTCCACTGAACCACCAGACAGGACTGGTGATATTGTTTAATTGTATTCATATTCCTACCCTGCTAATAACCTCTCCTGGTCCTTCTTGACCTTCTAGGAAAAATGAAAAATATCTCAGTTTGGCTATCAGGCTCTTATTTAAGTAAACTGAATTTTCCCTTCCCACATCAATTCTGAGCTCTCTCTCTCACTGGACCCCTTTCTGGCCATCTTTTTGTGATCTTAGAGATTTAATTACCATCTACTCTGGTTGCTGTCTCTTCCTATGAGCTCAACGCACTCATATACACCCTAGATCCTAACCTTTCATCATCTGATAACTAATTATTCACCCCACCATATAATAAGTCCTTAAGGACAGGGACTGAATGTTGCTTATGACTTGATTTCTGGGACTTTCAGAGAGACTAGTCCTGGAACATTTGCTGAATAGACAAACACAAGAATGTTAGTAGCTGTAAAGGTAAGAATGAGAAGTGTGAGGGTAAGAACTAAAAGAAATGCAAATGCACAGTTTCATACTGTCAAGAAATGTGTCTGGGTGGAGAACTCTTCATCAAGGGAGGATTGAGTCTGAAAGGAAGATCAGAGTGTCCTTGAAGAAGTCAGGCAAGAATGGTCTCCTCATCCAAAAATGAGAAAACAAAAGCAGGCAACATGAACAGCTGCACCATAAACACCTCCCATATATTCTGATCCTAAAGTATTTCCAATCAAGTGCAATTTGGAGCTTATTTGAAGAATTACCTAAATCAAATAGATCTCAAAGTTCTATCTTGTTTGAACCTCCTGACAATTACATATGTGAAGAGAATTTCTCCTCTTAATGCATCATGTACATGTGTGAATGTGTGAATACATATATCATACATAAACACACCAATACCCTCTTACACTCATACAGACATCACACATATTCACACACAAACACACTCACACAACATTTTTACAAGTAATTGAATAATGTATTTACTGAAAACAGAGGTTTAAGCCAAAGGCTTTTAGCATTCTAAAAAGATACCTCCTCAGCCTGTCACAATTCCTCAAATTGATGATATCATTACTTACTGGCTAAAGGACTCTGTGCATGTGCTCTGTTTTCTATGTGATCCCACATACTATTGTGGCAATCTGCATTTTGGTTATTATCATCTGCTTTTCAAATTATAGGTCATGGTTTTCAGTACCCTAAGTGTAGATGTTACTACCATAAATGCCAATGACCTCTTAAAATATATATTCTAGAGGAGCTAGATGTTAGAGTCATTTAACCACATGACATTGTTGTGATATAACAAATGCTGGTACCACTTGCATGGAAAGCCAGGTAGAATCATGTAAGAACAATGGCCTCCCTTTGTGATGGGACTCAGGCCTTTCCTAACACCCTGTGCTCAGCTTTGTGCATCAGAACATAAGCAATGATTAATGAGTTGGCAAGAACTCTAGAAGGTTAGAGGAACTATACATATTTAGTTTAATGATGAGATGGTTGACAGCTGACCTGAGGATGACGTTTAGGAATGGGAGTTAGTGTTACTCCAAGGATGGTGACCAGCTGCTCTCTGTCTTCAGTGGGCAAAGGGAGACATGAGCGGAAATGAGCTTAAACTGCATCATAAGGTAATAATTTGAGTTATAAAGAACTTCCTGAGGCTGGAATGGGTTACCATGGAAAGGGATGGAATCTCCTTTCCTCAAGGTCTTTAAAAATAAGTTCTGTCCAACTCTGTTAAGGTTAGGGTATTCCTCTCAACTCAGAGTTGCAGATCTAGTCCAGAAGTTTACCCCATCAATGGACATCTATCTGAGTTCTAAATGGTGTTTTTTTCCACCCCCTTCTCTCATATGTTTTCTTTATTTTTTGCTTGTTATTTATAAGTCTAAAATATATTAATTTGGTGTATAACTCTATGAAGTTTGACACACAAATAGAGTCATGTAACCACCACCACAATTAAACAGGGAACAGTTCTTTTCTGATTTTACATTCTTTTCCTCCAACATTATTGTTTTCCTTTTTCTTTAGACACACATGTTAGTATTTAAAACCAGCACCAAATTGCCCTCTCAACCGTATTCATTTAGTAGGCAATTTAATGGGTTAAATGTATATGGAGAGAGAGAGAGAAAGATTGAAAGAGAGATTATTATACTTTCGTTTTCTTTAGACTGGACTAGTAAGAAGTCGATCTAGAATGATGTTCACGAGTCCTCTTACTTTGTGCTCAATAAACTGACCTCAATAGCTGGGAAGGAATGAGCATGGAAAATTAAAAAGAAAATTGGAAGAGACATATTCCAAATGGAATAAACTTTCAGTAGAATTCTTAAGACAGTAGGACAGAGATACACATGGACAATAGGGTAGCATTTGCACCAAGATATCATAGACATTTCCTTGTTCTCATACTTTCTGAACCATCTCACTTCCACCCCAGGGAGTTGGAAACAACCCTTGCTTTACAAGAATTGTGGATCCAACCTGGAATAAAGATGTCAACTGACTTCTGGGTTGGATGGGGTCAAGTGCACTGGCAAGTGAGGCTTTGGGTTTCTAGCATTAGAAGCTCATTGGGTTCCAGAGATCTGGAGGTTACACAATGAGATGTAGGTTGGGAAGGGGTACAGCATCCTTTCTGACCAAAGATCAGGGTTCAGAAGGATGGGAATAAAAGTGAGAAGTAGCCATAGGTTGTTACCTCTGGCCTTCCTATACTGGTTTCAGGAGGACTATATCAGGTACCCAATGAAAACCAACCAACAAATAAAAACAACAGTAAATCAAACAACATAGAAATGTGAACAAATCCAAAGGAAAACAAGCCTTTATGCCTTGATTATAGGAAGGCAGCCACCAAGAACATGGACCTCCTTATAATGTCCATCATGAGCATGGAGCCAGAATATTGGTGATGAGGAAGGTGGGAGAGCAAAGGCATACATCCACAGTTCCCTGCCCACCTTGACCTTATTGGCAGGCTAGCCTGATACTGGCAATTTCTAACTCTCTTGGAGGGTCATGAGAAGGCCCAAGAGTTAAGGGGCTAGATGAGTATATCCACCCAAGGAGGGAGACCTTGGTTGTCAGAGCAAGTGCCACTGAGACAGAGGTTGCCCCAAAGCCTGGAAGAAGGAGGGTTATACCACAGTAGAGGCCAAAGGCCACAAAGGGGACCAATAGGCTAGAGAGCCCTGTGCATGCTCTCCAAAAAATATGCCCTTCCACTGCAAGTGATAAGCTACAGAGCTGGCAGATCATTGTTATGTGGGCAGTGGCATGTGCTAGAATTTAGGTTAGTCCTGCTTTGTAAGGTTTCACACTCAACATTTGGAACAACAGAGTTTACAGCCTCTGGCCAGGGCTAATTTAGACAATGTTAATCACATACATAATGCATATGTGTAATCCTTTTCTGTGAACTGGTCCTGGCCTCTACTTTTATGATACACCCTCAGAAACCCATTGCTCTGATTACAGCTTCTGTAATTTAATTGATTTTTTCTTTCCTTCTTATTAAAAAAAATAATAATTATTATTTTAGAAAGATAAGTGCTGAGTTTATTAGGACATCTGTGATGTCTCTTCTTCTTTTCCCTGTTTGCATTATTTCTTGTTCATTCTATTATTTTCACATTGTATCTGTCCATCTGTCTTTTACTGCATAACTAATCATAGTCTATTTTGCCAAATTCAGAAGGGGAAAAATCTACACATACACACATATATGAAACACACATGTATATAAAGGACATGTTATATATATTATTTAATAAACTTAGCTTTTAGTAGAGAAATAAGTGAGTTGAACTTGAGTCTTTCTTTGGAAAACCCTCTTTTCTCTGAGTGCTGTTGTTCATGATCACAAATTACCTTCACACCTTCAAGACCTCCACTTTTACAAACCATCCATTTCTGGAGAGGTTAAGGGGCAGTGTGTGACTGGCATACCTCCACTCCTTCGAATGTCCCCAGCAGGCCTGTGTGGTAGTCCCAGGGGCACATCCTCCCCATGGTGAAGACCATGAGCACCTCAGGCCCCAACCTCGTGCCTGGCCTGAACTCCATACTCACACTGGGATTTCCTTAGTTAGATGCTTTGGTTTACTTTGGCTCTGCCTCCTCGTTCTTGAATTATGTTTCCTTGAATTGCATAGGATGGATTTCTGCACAGAAGATGCTAAGAAACCCTCCCCCCACCAGTGGAATTTTGTCTCTGCAGCGGCTGAAAAAAGACTCTGGTTTCAGAAGGTGGGCTGTGGAGGTGGGAGCTCCCAGATCAGGTTTTAGATTCCTTCAGGGCTTGACTGTGGAGTGAAAAGGATCCTCCTGTTTAGGGTGAGGCCCTGTTTCCTAGGACACCCGACTGGCCCAGATGAATAGGGAACATGAGAAGGGAGAGAGAAGGGGGATTAGTCTGTGTGGAGTAAATGTTGATCTTTCCTCACCTGCTTTTAACAAGTCTTCGCCTCGCTGAAATATGTTTTTATTAAATTTTAATCAAAAGCACAAAAACAGATTGTTTATCATAGGAAAGACTGACCTTATTGTAAGCTTTCCTTGCCCAGCCAGTCTTAGAGATGTTAGCAACTTGACACCAGATAAGCCGGCTTCATTCAGGAGTACGGAACTGCAGGAGGACTGAGGGGTGTGGAGACAATGGATTGAAGAGGACAAATTAATTTTGTTATTAGTGGAACCTTGTATTGCCTTCCACACTGGGTTTACTAAGGAAAGCCTGTGTATTTGCTGACTGTCGTATCTATGCAGTATTTGATGCAGAAGGAATGGGCAGATGGATGATTGAGTTTTTAAAGCTTTCATTTATATGATTGGTCTTCTCTTCATGACTTTGTCTATTAGCCTGAATTTCTCAGGATGAGTAAAATTAAACAATGTCCATGATGTGTTTTTGGATTCTGGTCATCTCATGATACAAATTCTTGGTTTCTTTTAAGGGAAAGACAATTGTAACATACAATGTGTGTTGATAAAGCTTACCTTCTAATTGGATATTTAAAGAAACAGCCTAAAGCTGTGTGCTGGGGCTGTCCTTCCAACTTTACAATTTCTTCTTCAAGCTCACATCTACTTAAATAGCTGAGTGATTCAAGTCCATAAGCATCTTAACTTGAGTGGTTAGAAAATAATTAGATAAGACATTATCCTCTTCTAAGAGACAATTCTATTTTATAATATTTTATGTAATACTTTATTTTACATCTACTGTATAATACTTTGGTAATAAAGTAATGACCACATATTTTTATTTAATTTATTTAGTGGAGGGGAAAAAATGATCACCTCTAATCCGATTTCATTGACCTTGAAAACTTCCTTCTACCCTGAACTGGTACAGGCATATTTCAAAAGCCAGCTTTCTGTTGGGCTCTCACTGGGCTCAAGTGTGCTTCCTTTCTACAAGTGTAGGACAAATACAATAAAAAGGAAAGGTTCCATGGGCAAGGAGCAGGGAAAGGTGAGAAAGAAAACAATAAACACTTTTACATTTGGTTAATACCTACCACCCCCCAGGCTGATTTTCACAGCTGGTTTTGAGCAGAATAATTTCAGAAGAGGCCACTGGTCTTCTAGGCTCTTCTATGCTACCTCCCATCTAGTTTTCTGAGTTTTCCTTCTGATTTTTATTTTCTGTCTGTTATGGGGTGAGAGATTATCAAGATTTATTAGATTGTTATTAGGAACAAAATAACATCAATGTTTTGTTCAAATTCAGAAGCATGTCAACAAAGATAAAAGGAGCAAGAAAAGGAGGGCTTTCTGGGAATTTTTTCTATGAGAACAAGATCGACCCTCTGCAAGTCACATGGACCTCTGATTTGACACTAATTCTCTTCAGTGTTGTGGTATTTTAAAGCTGTGATTCTAAAACTGTAGCGTTCAGACCATAGTGTCAGCTTCTTCTGGAACATAACAGAAATGCGTTTCTTCCCACTGATACATATTGAATCCCAAAATCTGGCTCACCTGATGACAGGTGAGGTCTAGCAAGATTTCTGGGCAACTCAGATGAAATCATATTAAATATGAGAGCCCGTGTTACAAAGATGTAAGTGGCATGAGCTGAATTGTATTCTACAAAGTCATAGGAAGCATTCCTAACCCCAATACTTCAGAATGTGTTTGTAGTAGGACCTTTAAAGAGGTGATCATATGAAAATGGTTTGTTAGAAAGGCCAGAATCCAATATGACTGGTGTCCATATAAAAAGAGGAAAGTAAGGTGTAGACACACAGAATACAGAACTTGTGAGAATTCAGGGAGAAGGTGGCTATCTGCAAGCCAAGGATGGAATCCGCAGGAAAAGACAAACCTGCCAGTACCTGGATCTTGGACTTCCAGCTTCCAGAACTATGAGAAAATAAATGTTGATTAAACCCACAGTCTGTGGTTCTTTGTCACCACAGATCTATCTAGGAAACTAATATTATAATGAAAGCAATAAAGGAGGTATGTCAAAAATCACATGAATCTTAGCCAGTTGACTTTGAAAAAATTCAAGGAAAAGGCTCTCAAATACTAGAAAGATTCTTTTCCTATTTTGTTTCTGTGCTATGTCACCAGAACACACCTCATAGACTCACACATGCACTTCCTCACATGCTAATTCAATCGTAAGTACTACAAATTTCATATAGAGTTTCATGAGTTTGATGAGTTTTAATGGTTGTGAGAACACCATTGGGTTTTAATATCACCTGGGTAGCTTTCTCAAGATGTGGCAGTTCCTGTGGAGTTCATGTCCCCATGCCCTCAACTTCAGTCTGAGTTTTGGTTCATTTTAGACAAAGGAGGGGCTGTGATTCCACTAGAACATGTGTTCAGGCTGGATGGAGACAAAATGTAGTTCATCCTATACTCTGCAGCTATGTCCCCTTTTGTCACCACTCCCAATCCTACCATACATGTCTCCAACACTGACACACATACAGTCACACTCTCATATACTCACATGTGTACTCACACATACACATATTCCTTCTCCACGTGCTTTCACACTCACACCTACTCAAACACGCTCACTTCTACCACACATTCCCAACACTGACACATGTGCACTTACTCTCACCCTCTCCCCACACACTCTTATACTCACACATACTTATGCACACCTACTCCTGCTACATGAATGCACATATGCTCACAAGCACTTACTCGGGGGAGTGATAGAGCTCAGTCAGAGCTTTGCCCACCCAAAGCCCAGGCTCCATGAACTGTGTGGCTCAGTTCTCACTCCTAAAGCTTTTGATAGAAGTTCAAACATAGCAATGGACCCTTCAGTTGATACATGTGGCTTGTGAAGAGGATTATTTAAAAACTTCCCTAGACTCCAGCTGCACATTTGGCTGTGAAACCTCCTGAGGAGCTGCTGGATTTGAAACATGCTTACTCTACTGAGCTCTGGAACACTGATAGGAATTGAAGACCATGGGCAAATAAAAATAAGCCAACAATAAAACTACACCAAATATAGTATATTTGGGATTATCTCTGTTCATGTGTAGATGCAGTCAAGTGTATCCTGAGGATGATCAAGCTGCATGTTTGCATAGTACTTATTTTTCATTATAAAAATTATAAAATAATTTTATAATTATTTGTTCAAGACCTTCTCTGCTTTAAAAATCTGTACATATATTGTTAATAAACCTGACAACATTATGAGACAGAAATTGATATCTACATATATTGTACCAATAAATGCTCAGTAAAGAACTTTCCTGAGACTGTATAGCTGGAAAGTGTTAATTCTGGACTTCAACCTGCATCTGCCTGACTCTCTCATCAACCTGTGCTTCCAGGGCCCCAGTGCAACCCTCTGCTCACCCTGACCTCAGACATAACACCTGATATGTCTAACAGAGCTTCTGAAGGTTCCCTTCAGAATCACTCCACTTGGCAAATTTTGATTCAGAACATTTCAAAAACTGATTCGCTATTTAGCAAACAAAGACATATGAAGACCTAGAGCTATATCTTTTTAGAAAATTCATTTTGGAAACATGAGGGGCTAAATGTAATACCAGTAACTTAAGTTTCTTTTTTCATTCCTCAAATTGTATCTATAAAATTAGTCAAATTCCATAATGATGTGTTTTGGAACCCTCTAATCTGGAAATAGAAACATTTTTATAATGCTATTATTTATGGTCTTAATAGTTTCCTGATTTGTGCAAAAAGATTTTATTGCTAAACTTATCCAAATTAATTTGGATAATATAACTTGAAATCCATTGTTCACATGCTTGTAACTTTAATGGACTAAAATAGTTGATAAATTGCACCAAAAGGAAAATGTTTTTAAGCTGAATGGCAGCAGGATAAAGTCAGACCATTTATATTCATGTTATCTTTTTCCTTCCGGACTTACTTCAAGATGTGTGAATTGGGTAAATGCCAAGATACTTTTAAATTCAGAGATCTTTAAGTAAAAATATCCCATATTTGGATTGGATTTAGAGTGAAATTCCCAATCTAACCCTATGCCTGCTTTCATAATCTATTAGAATGCTCATTTTATTTTTCTGATTCATGGCCTATATTTTTCCATACTTCTAAGACATTATTTTGCTTCCTCTTTAAAGTCTTGCAAAGTAAAGCAAATAAAAATAAATAAATAAACAGAATGCACCAAATGTGTTTGAGATGATCTTTGTTCACTGAAAATCACCCCCAGAAGTGGCAAGTCAGATCTGGGAAATCCAGAACTCTCAGGTGTAAGCAGATCTTCTGGCCTCAGCCTGGGTCCATCAGCACCTTTTCAGGTGCTCAGTATGACTGGCGAGACATGCTGACAATAGCTATAGGACATGCACCTCGAAAGGGCTGGTCGACTGGGGTTTCAAGTTTGAACCAAGGCAAATAATTCATTCTTCCCTACCAGTGATGAGAATCCCAATAGGAGGCCTAGAAGAGGCAAAACATGCCCTAGGGAGCCATATCAGTAACCCACTGTCACCAAATTAAAATCAGTTTAAATGTAATGGTCTGAAGAAGATACCTAAACATGCTGACAATGACTAAAACTAGCTTGTTATTTCTGTTTCTCAATTTTGATGGAAAAAAATAAATAAGTACACCTTAAAGGAAAATTTGATAGAAAAAAAACAAATAAAGTACACCTTAAAAGAAAAGAAACAAACATAAAAGTCTTACATGAGTCAAATTAAAATACACAGTGCTAGAAAGTCACATTACTATACCCTGCCAAAGTCACCTCCCTGTAATACAAGCAGATGTAATTCTAGATTAGAAAGATACAGGGTCATACTTGATTCCTATGCGGATTATTGTCATTTAATTCCTTTGAGATTTGAGCTCCTTTATACTGCCACCAAAATGCACTCTTACACATGTGCTATCATATTCACAGGCAGCCATCCCTTTGCCTCCATGGACTGATTCCGTCTTTGAGCTTGTTACAGCAAGTGCTGCCCCCTGGCACTTTCCAGAGGAGAAGCCAGGTGGGGATGAACAAGGACACTCAGTCCTTGAGAGGGAAGTGGCAGGGAAGCACAGAGGCAGTGGGCTATCCGAAAGTCCTTTGACCATTGAGTTTCATTTCAGAAGAGGGAGCGATCTGGTGACCCACTCAATTCCACCTGTCACTGTAAAATTGACTTATGTGGGAAAAGGGGGAGTAAGCTATGGAATTTTACTTTAAAATCAACCAAGTCATAATGCGAGTATTGTGTCAAGGGATATGTGTATATTAAAATCTTCAAAGAATATTATCTTCCCTGGTAACCTATCCTAATGAGTCATAACTCAATGTCAAAGAGTCATTCCCCATATCTAACCTGAATTCTTCATGCTGTCATCTAAGCCCCTGTCCTTTCGTTCTGCCTTTAGTTAAAAATAAGAACACTAGCTGGCCACCATCTCATGTGGGAGTTTTCTTGTGTTTTAAATACAGGTGTTGAATCACTCTGATCATTTCTTCTTCATGTCAAATGTTAACCTTTTTCATTCTTCTTCCTTGCCCACTGCATTTTTTTCTTCCATAATGGCATGCAGTGGGCCAGAAAGATGCTCTAGGCATTTTGTATGTCAGGATGACCAACCCCAGCGATTTCCAACCAGTGGTCATCAAACATTTCTTCATCATTTACACAGTTCAAGCTATTAGATTATGACTTTAGAAAAAGTAAAAATGAAAAGATTCATACCCTAACTTGAATTCCTAACAATTTCTGGGAAGAAGGTATGTCCCAACAAAGGGCTGGGTTACCTGCCCAGAGAGAACACTTGATATTCAGTGCTGTGGAGAAGGTCAGCAGGTTCCACTCCAGCCCCTTTCTTCTGGCCTCTGCCCATGCAACCTAGTAGCTACTTCCTGGAGCTGCTTATGACACTGCGACAAGAGAAAAAGAAGGTAAGGGGGCTCGCAGGTTCCTACAGCACTGACAAAGCAGGGTGTGCATAGCTTCTGCCTCCATGCTGTTAGCAAAGCACCCACAGGGTGAGCCTCCTGCCCCAGAACTAGGAGATGGGGTAGAGCCCCCTCATGGAAGAGCTCCCCTGGTGGTGATAGGAATGATGTTTATCATCGGCATGACCATTGCAACATGGAGGGCAGGGATAGCACACATCCCTGAGAGAGAATGGAAGTGGGCAGTTTAAATTTTAATAAAAAGATACATAGATTAGTTAAAATATTTTCTTTTATAGCATTTAAATTCTATTAGCATAGGCAGTTAACTAGTTCTTAATAAACAGGAGAGCAAGGAGGATTAGACACTGAGCTTAATAAACTGGGAAGCAGGAGCCTGTTTGCCTCACCAGAAAGCTACAGCTTCATATTCCAGAGGGTCATGGCATTTCTCCACCAAGGGGATTAACACTTCTCTCTTCCCTCCTTCTGTACCAGATTGTTAGGGGGTACAAGGGAGGGTGCTTGACTATAGAGGCCTATTAGTGTACTTATCAAATCTCACAAAAGCTTAGGAAGTTGATTGGCTATTTTGAAAAAGCGCCTAGTCTGTCCCTAACCCAAGCTAATAAAATCCTAGAAGAACAAAGAATCTCTCTCTCTCTCTCTCTCTCTCTCTCTCTCTCTCTCTCTCTCTCTCTCTCTCTCTCTGGAACTGACACTCATTTGTGCATTTGCTCTCACCTGGGAGCACGTGACTATGCAGGCCTATCAGCTACCGGGGCCTGCATTAGACTACTCCAAAGAAATAAGCAGGAACAATAGACACTGACTTTTGTTTTGGCTTTGCTGAAAACACGGTTGAACTTTTTTCATGGTAAGATGGACAGAGATGGGAAATTGGAAACCCAGGGGGAAACTTTGGGTTCCACCTGCACAAACCTTGTCACATCACAATCTCTCATGTATGGGTCCTTGGAATGCTTTCCTTATGATCCCGTGGAAGAGCCTGATTTACCCTGGCAACAATGCCACTGCTATTTTGTATCTAATAGTCATTTTTTATTCTTCATTCACTCATGATTTTGTTAATTTAATAAATAAGCATTTATTGTATAATACATACTTCATGCTAACAAAAATGACAGAGCGAAATTCCTGAAATTTGAGTTTAGAATAGGGTGAGGTTGCTTCAAAACACAAGATTAGAGAGAGAAAGAAGCTCAGTCAGAGGGACAGCACCAGGATACCAGTAAGACCAGGACAGCAGTGTGGTCACCAGGGGACTCAGAAAGACCAGCCCTGCCTGGTGGTCCACCTCAATGGGATGCTGACAGGATAAACTGAGGCCACAGGGTATCAAGGGTCATTCTCATTATCAGCATGGGTAAAAAGCACTGTTAGTGTAGGTATCATCCAGGGGGAGACTTTATTTTAGAGAAGACAAATTGAAACCCAGAATAAACCCATTTCTAGATCAAACAATGATTAAATGAGATATGAGTTGGGTACTCATTGCTCTTGATGCTGTTTGCCATCTCTGAAAACTGTACTTCTAAAATGGGAAAACAATGAGTTATGTGTATGTTTCTAAACTTATCAAGAGGCGAGAAAAGTAAGTTAATAGACCCAACAGCAGGACTATTGAGAGTTGTTCTGAGAATGTTTTCAGATAAAATACTTTCCATGGAGTGCACACCCTTTCAGGATATTGGGAGACATGAACTGAACCAGACATAACCCTGCATTTGTCAGCAGCAGACAGCAGTGGGATCCCCACTCATTACAGACTTAAAATATTGGAGCAACTCCAAGACGTACTAAATAGGTAAGATTCCAAAATTGGGAGCTGACAGCTCCCAACTCTCTCACATTATTTTTGTCTGATTTTAACTTATTTTTTCCCTTAAGACCTTAAAGATAAAAAGATTTTTAAGTAGTGCACTTGTCACTGCTTCTATAAAACTTTCCAATTACTTATTAAAATATGTATAAAGACATATAAACCTATCACTTTATTTTTAAAATTTTATTTATTATTCTTAGAGAGAGGGGAAGGAAGAGAGGCAGAGAAGGAGAGAGACATCAATGTATGGTTGCCTTTCACCTGCCTCCAGCTATGAACTTGGCTGAAGACCTGGCTTGCAACCTGTTTATGTGCCTTGGCTAGGGAATTGAACCAATGACCTTTGGGTTCTCAGGATGGCGACTTACCCACTCTGCCACCAGCCAGAGCTTTAAACCTATCACTTTTAAAGATAATTATTGACAATCTACTTGTCCTAGGTTGGCTCCATGGCCCCACACACAAACACCTGAGACAAAAATCTATGTGCAAATGACTTTTAAACAAGCAACTTGAGGAGAAACTGAAATTTATAGAGTACTCTCTATCCCCAAAACTTAGCCCTGATCCTTTATCCATCATATCATATAATGACTACCTAGATTAATCATATAAAGTAAAATATGGTCATAAAATCAACTAGTGACACCTGTCAATTAATCTCAGTAGGTATGAGGACAGTGGCTGTGTGCTCCTCAAAGCAGGGGATGTCAGCTGCCCAGGGGATGTCAGATGACCCTCTCAAACTGCAGAAGTATTTGTTCCCAACCTTATCTTTTCCCTGCAGGTAATTTATAAAGAGGGTCACCTGAGAGGGTATTTTCAATGACAGTAGGACACCATGGTGTGTTGCTAAGAACTTTTATTCTAGGACCTGGTATCACCCTTATGACTTAAGGCAGGCATTTGACAAATTAGATAATGATGAGACTCATTCTATTTGCCAAAATAGGGTAATGATGATGGTGCATTAATTTTTAAGACTATAGTAACAAAGCACCACATTTTGGGCAGGTCAAACAATAGAAATCTGTTGTCTCACAATTCTAGAGTCTAACGGTCCAAAGTCAAGGTATTGCCATAGTTGGTTCCTTCTGAGGCTGTGAGGGAGAAACTGTTCGGTACCTCTTTCCAACTTCCACTGGTTTTCCATCTTCAGCATTCTTTGTCTTGTAGAAGCATCACCTCAATCTCTACCTTCATGTTCCCTTGGCACCTCCGCATATGAATGGCTGCATTCAATTTCCTTCTTTATAAAGGTATCAGTTATATTGCATTAGGGCCCACCTTATGACCATATGACTTCATCATAATTGGTTACTTCTGCAATCATAGATACCAGGTCACATCCTGAGGTATAAGAGGTCAGGACTTCAACATTATAAACTTCAGGGGGATACAATTCAGCAATTCAGCTCATACCAGGAGCTTCCTCTTAGGGATGTAGGGAGCGAGTTTCTAGAGCACTTGGCACAGCATTCAGCACTGAGTGGCAGCTACCTGAGAGTTGGCCATCACTTTGAGCTGTTGTGGCTCAAGGAAGATCCATTCTCAACCTATCCTGTAGATTTTAACCTACTTCCCTCAGACGGGACTTAGTCAGTAAATGAAGACCCTAGGTTATTTATTAATGAATTACTTGAACAAAAAAGTTGAATTATAGACATGTGTCCAATTTCATTTGTGAAAAACATGTCTTCTTTTGATGTAACCATCAAACAGCTATAAAACCCCACCCATAGATGAGCTCTTCAAAGCTCAATAGATTCCCAGGAGCTGGCCTCACAGATGTCAATGCTAGAAAACTAGGATTCCTTTTAAACAAATTTGCAACTGAAAGGAGAATTACAAATGATGCTTCCAAATATCTCCTAGGTCTATAGGAAATTTTTAAAGGCTTTAAAGCACTTGCTTGGTGAACAATCAGGGGAAATGTTTAGAAAAATGAAGAGATTTTTTGTAGAAAGGAAGGGTGAGCAGTTGGGTGAGTTAGGTGTTGGTGGGTGGAGTAAAGCAGCCTATCCGGGGGTTTGTGTCTCAGCATGTGAACCCTCCTGCTTCACCAGGGGGCCATGTCACATGGGAACTGGGGAAACTGTCAAACATTTTTATCCTCAATTTTATTGCAAAATAGAGAGAAGCAGTTATAGTTATTTGAAGTTCTTTTACAGCTCTGAATCTCTCCAGCCTTGCCTCAGAACCTGCCTGTGTCAGTGAGATCAAACCTACTGGAGGTAAGCCTTCTACCTTTTCTATGAAATTATCCTTACAATTAAGTAGAGAACACTTATTAGTTATTTAATTGTCCCATCACCGTAGGTGCTGTTCATCTTCAAGGAAAGATTCGGCTCTGTAAAGAAAGCATCATGATAAGATATGGTCTCTTGTCTGGTCTTAACAGAACTAATGAATGCTGAGTGGTTTAGGGCACTGGGAGACGGGGAGAGATTCCTGGAGGAGTTTGCTTTTAAACTTGAATCAGGGGCTTTTTCTTTATGAAGCTGAGATGGTGTATCTCAAGCACCTATTAACTTGGAATGTAGACTGCATTACAGAGTGAAACTAGTGAAAATGATATCTGTGTCAGGTAAATTAAGCATTTCTATCAAAATAGCGACCAGAGTTTAAAACATCATGAAGTAGGTTCCCTGTTGACATATTCAAAGAAAAAACAATATCAATTTCCTCTATTTTTATTAAATTTTCATGTTATTGAATTGCGGATAGGTATCACTTTACACTTTATCAAAGGTACTGCGAAACAGCAAATGAAACGTGTGTTGCTTTGTCAGTAACTGAGGTTGAGATGGCACAACAAGTGGAAAAATAATTACTTATGCATAAGATTCAGTGTCCAAACAACTGTTGCAATGTCTGTTGCTTTAGTAAATGTCTTATTCACTTGCAAACTCCTGGAGAAACTTCACATGGAAGTATCCTTTCTGACACAAAGGGGAGAAATAGCTCTGGATCTCTTTCTATCTCTAGAATTAGATTTGGAGGGATGGAGAGAATGCTATGTATGAACCAAGGGGGAGAAATGACAAAAAAAAGATAAGTGGCACTTTGTACTTGAAATATAGCATTGACCTAGTTTGTATTTACAACGTGTTAAGTATTAACACATGAGAAAAATATTAAAGCAAGGTATTTATTAGAAGAAATATAAATAAAACAGCAACAAATTGTGCACTCAAAATTAACTACAAGCAATTTAGCTTCGCTGCTCTGAACAAAAAAAAAAAATAACATGAAAGAAATACAATCATTGTGTTAAACAAATGTCGATATTATAAAGGAAGGCTAAAAGTTCACAGAGAGAGAAGAAATATCTCTCTGATGTTGATGAAAAAATGCGTGGATGGTCCTGCCCAGAGCTGTGATATGATCTGCACAATATGTTCACCATATACTTTCCACATGAGGAGAGAAGGGTGCATATTTTCAGAGTTAGCTTCAGAGGAAATAAAACAGAAACAAGAACTGGAAGTGCAGTGTCAGTCCAACCTTCAGGGTGACAAAACTGACTGTAACCTTAGCCAGAACAGCTTGTGAGTACTTTTGATTGTCGTTCAACTGATTGCTTTTTGTTTTGTATTCGTTTTACATTTTATTGTTAATTAGGAAATAAACATGAGTAATTTGACTTGAAGATAAATAAGTATTGAGACAAAATGACTTAAAATATTTAAATTTTTGAAAACTTTATTTTTAAAATAAATGTTACGGGTTAAAGTGAGGGAACTGCAAACTACACTGTGTACCGCCTTTTAAAAACTGTCCTGTTTGTGTTCATCAGCTTGGGCTGTCATTTGAAAATTCCATGGACCGGGCAGCTTAAATCACAGAAATTCAGTTTTGTCTGGCCAGCCTTTTACACTATTGATACTTAGGTTTTCATTTTAAAACAGAGTAAATTTTAACAGAAATGAAGATCATTTTATTTTCCATAACAATTAGTACTGCGGCTAAACTATTACTGGCAGAAAATCATTGTACCTCTAAAACAAATTATAATTATGTGGGCAAATCCAGGAACATATTAGGAATGAGTTCTTAGCTTACAGGCCCAGCCACAAAGTTGGGAAAGTTTATAGTCCCTAAGCAAGGACATCAGCCTAAGCGTGTGTGTTCACCATGGCACAAGTATGTGTTACACACACAGGCACATATGTACACATGCAGGCTCCATCAAATACTTTATTTATACACACACATGTTCCACACACTAACATAAACTGATACACTAATACACTCACACACAATAAAACAGATACACACATTCACACATAGCCAGTGATATTAACTCACTCAATGAAGCACCCATACACACTCACATGCATGCTGACACACAGATATGCATGACACATTTATGCACACTGAGAAACACACTTTTCCTCATCATAACACATGCACATAGATACACACACTCACATGCATACTAATACAAAATCACACACAATCCTTCACATACTCATACATACAAGACAATCACACACAGTGAAATATCACATACACAAACTCTCACACATGCCAGCAGGCAGACATACCAGTACATTCATATGAACACTTAACACACACTGTAACACCCACACACACAGTGAAGTACTCATGCTAATCACATGAGGAAAAGCAGGACAAGGTCTGCAGGGAGTGATTTTAAGGTTGGGCCTAAAAGCAATCCCAGTGACTTGACCTTTGATTAACTTACACATGTGGCCAACAAGGTTGTGTGCCTAGGCAGCTGTATCAATTCCTCATGGGCAGAATGGAAGTGTCAACAGTATAAGCCTGAGGTTGAACCCGCTCTGAAGTGTCTAAACGGCACCTCATCCCTGAGAATGAGGACCATAAAGAGATCACAGATTTTTCATTTATTACCAACAACTGAGACTTTTCCCACAGAATTAGTTAACATGCCTGAGCTTCTCAAATAAATTCTGAACTCTCAAATGTCTGAATGTTACCTTTCTAAAATCTTGATACTATGTTGTATTTCAATATTTTTTGGAGGAAATTTAGCCCTATAGATGGAAAAATGGTAATGCATTGTGGAAAAGCAACAATACTCTTGACAAAGGCTGGCACATTGAAATGATCACTGTTTAGTTGATAAACTTCTCAAAGACAGTCATCCATCTTTGCAGCCAGCATGAGGTCACCATCACATAGTAGATGCTGAATGAACCTGCTGACCTGTTGGCAATTATATCACCCAGGGTACTGATTAAACTTGGGTGTCAGTAACCTGCAAATAGAATGTCATGCTACTTGTCCCATGGAAGCCAAGAATGTAAATGTTGTGTTATCCCTAGTGATTCTCTTATGCATCTAGTGTTGCTCAAATGAACCTAGAAAACATTTCATGTAACTACTAAAATGTATGTCTATTAGCAAGGAAAACATGACTTACACCTGGCCTGAACAATTTTTGTACATCATCCAAAAATTTACCTCAGAAATTTACTTCAAAATTTCCTGGCATAAAGAAAAAATAATGAAAGTGAGGTATTTCTGAATGCTAACATTGTGCTTTTATTAGAGTTAGCTAGAGTAGTGGGGTCTCCAGTGGTTTACCTGAATCCTAAATGATGATTCACAACAGAAATGCAGATTCCTGCACTAAGGCAGAGGGGGCATTTAGGGACAGCAGGAACTCACAGTGCCTCTCCATCCCATCTGCCAGGCATGCTTCCCTTCTTTCCGGCCCTGCAGGCCTTTAGATCCCTGCATGGGAGGCTTTCTCCCAGGTACTCTGGTGTTACCCAATCACAACTCTGGAACACCAGAATATTGGAATGAAGGACACCACTCACCAAGAGAAAAGGTATGCAGTTCACCATGAGAAAATATTTTTAAAATATGGCTAAGACCACCAAATATAGTGGCTGACAGATTAACAAAATGGAAAATGGTTAATAAATAAAATAGACCAAAGGTAGAAGACATATAAATTGGTAATAATCCTTCAAAAAGATGTACAACCTCACAAGTAACCCAAAATAAGCAACTTAAAACAGCAACAAGATAAATGCTATTGCCCTTCATCTTGACAAAAGTCAAAATAGTCATTTTACCTGGAGGATATGTACATGTACTGCTGAAAACCTGATAGGAATGTGCAGAATTTAGCAGTAACATCAGAATTTAATATGAGCATGCCCTTTGGCCCAGAGGTCCCCTCCCTGGGATCTCTCATATATAAATCCTGACACATGAACAAAGATGTAATTATAAGAATGGCCATGGTTGCATCATTTATAATAGCCTTAAAATAAATAACTGTTGATCAAAGAGGAATTAAATAAGTTAGAATTAATTTTCACTCTAGATTCTCACTAGATGACAGAAGAAATCAACATGTGTACTGGCAAAAAAAAAAAAAAAATCTGATAATCTTATGACATCTTTAAAAAATAAAACTGAAGGAGAGTAGTATGGCACATATGAGGATGTATGTGTGGCGTGTTCTTTACATGGGCGCTAGCTTAGTGTACGTGCATTCATTTTTGGTGATGGAAATTATACCTTCTCTCCTCTATAAGAAACATAACAACAACACAAGGGGCCTGTCTGTATGAGAACTCTGCCCTTTAGCAATTCTGAAAATGCCTTCCTGACATTTTCCCCGTAACTATCAAATGCTTAAAAGTAAGTGTGTATAAAAACCTTTGGGGACAAGAACATGCACTCCAACTTATTATAACATCGTTGTTATTTTTACCAACAGCCCCCGCTCTCACATTCCAAGAGCAATTTTATTAACCCTTTCAATCTCTCAGTGATCAGCATGCTATAGTTCATGTTTTGTGAGGGTAATTATCAACAGTAATGAACACCGTGATTATGCATGAAATTCAATTTTTGGAACCTTGTTCCTCATGTTAATTATTAATACTCTCCTAGAATGCCCTTGAGACCTTTTCCATGTTTTATTTAAATCTCTTCACAGACACATCTTCAGTGTGATAACTCTCTGTTGTGTCTTGATAGGGAATGGTACTTTTAACCAAAGATATTCTACCAAACTACAGACCACACAACACACTTTATTCAAATAGATTCTTCCCTGCAAAAGGAAAGTCACTTACAATAGAATTTTGAGCATCTTAATACTTTTCTCATGGCATTCTCAGAAATAAACATGGAGTTTTTCTATAATAATCACAAATGCAAAACAAGTTTAAATGACCTATGTTAATTAAGGAGAATTTCAGACTTACAGAAATTTAATTATAGGTTTAGTCCAAAATGTACCAAACTCTGTAATCCTTCCTTTTTTATTTCCATTATTCTCAATTAACTTGGGTTTCATGTATTTATGTCTGGATTGAACAAATCTAAGTGCCTCCCATCTTTCCTACCCTCTTGTTATCATGCTGTGGAAGAACCTCACTGCTGCTCTGTGCAGCTGTGCCCTGCACCTTAGTTTCAGTGAGGGAAGCTCCTCATGTTGAGCAAACACCAGCCAATGAAAGGTCACCATCAAGAAAGACACACAACTCTACCAAAAAGAAAATGGATTTCTGAGATCAGCCTTTCAACTTAAAGAGTAACGCTTCATTTCTGACTTCTTTCTAATTACAATATATTTTTAATGATTCTTCTTCCCAGGTGAGCTGATGAAAGATAAATTATCCCTGGGTAATGTGCCTCATCTTGGAGGAAAGGATGAGGAAGTGAATAGAGAGGACAACAACATTGGGTTTTCAGTCCAGAGTGACTGCTTTGCAGCTGTATGAAATCCAATTGTAATTTGATATTTGCACCCTATATTTTCATATTTAGATATGTTGGAATGCCTGCACTGCAGACTGTGAGGAGTGAAATGTTGAAAAACTGTCTGATAGAGTTGTATACATAGCAGGCACTCATATATTGATATCATTGTGGTGTCCCATTTCAGACAGAAAGCTATTTTTATATTAAAGACCGCTTTGAAAAAAATTATTATTCTCATTCTGCTGCCTTCTATCCTGGTAAATTGATATTTACCCAATGAAGAGCAGAGCATGGAGAGGCCAAGTTTTGGAGAGAGCCATATAAAACTAGTTTGAAGTGGTCCTGCTAGATAATGGCAGGGGCAAGAGAGGACATTTGCCAAGACTCCTCTCATCTGGAAGTGAGAACGCAGTTCTTCCTAAGGTTTCTGCAAAGACCAACAGTCAAAGCTGCAATGGAAGTAGCCAAGCTCTTTACAGGGTATTTGGTGTCCACTCTCTTTAGTGTAAAACTGCATCTTGCATTACTATCTTATGTGTTAGGGTCAGAAAATGGAGCCATGGATGCATGATAACCTTGACCTCCAGCTCTAAGGAGAAGTTAGTAAGAGGTCCTGGAGAAGAATTCTGTTAAAACACTGTACATGTATGGTATCTACCTTGTACCTCAGACAGGAGGAAGCAAGTAGATGAAGCTGGGGAACACGACAGGTTTCTAGGCCTGCCTTCATGAGTTCCAAGGTGAAGCAGAACTCTTTCTGGTCCCTGAGCTTCACATCTTTTAACTTAACTTCTTAGAAGAACCTCAAGTGGTAGACAGGAGCCAGTCTCATGAAGGTGTCATTTTTCCATTTCTGATCTCTCTGGCCACCATCACGTTGTCTGAAATAAAGCTGAAACCAGCTAAATGTAGCTATCTTTTTTTGTCAACATCTACAAGAGTGTGTTCAACTCTGGCATTCATAAAGGCAATAAAAACATTCTTTGAAATGATTGACTTTATACTATGGAACCAAATTATACATCACTTACTGATCAGTTAAATTTGGTTTGAGCATAGCAAATTAGCATCTGTTTTAACTTTCTAAATTATCTATTGAAGAATATTGGTTTACCCTCAGCCTGATGTAGTCAAGGATGCCTTTGCATGAAGCTGCAGGTCCTCCTTCAGTCTTCCTATACTTCATTCCTTTGGCCCTTCTGCAGGATTTTGTCTCAATGAAGGATAGTCTAGGTTTTCTCCAAGAGTTATGAAGAGAAAATAAACCAAAAGGTGTATATATCAATTTAAATCTTAATACCCTCTCTCAGATTACATTTTATTTTTCCGTGAAATATTTGCTAAAATAATGCTTACCAGGAAAAAGATTTCTCTAAATATTATCTGTACTTTTTTCTCTTTCTATAAAGAGTGTTTGTTTCATCAGCAACTAGCAGCAGCATTTGTATAGTAAATGGTGGCAATTATGGCAAACTGTACAAAGTACAACTTTGTGTTTCTATTAACGTATATTTAGGGTCTTCTTTGTTACAGACTCCTAGAAATAAAGCACATTGAGATAAGAAAGGCAACATGACCCACATGACCTTGTAAGTTATAGAAAAACCACTGTGGGTAGGGAAATTGCCAAGCAAATCTATGTGAGATTGTGGTTACTGAAAGATGTCAGTTCCACTAACTCTTCACTCACCTGACTTTTGAAGTAAGTTCTACTGTATAATAATTGCAACTTCTATGACCAATAACTCTCAAGAGTATGTGATGGGCTCAAGAATTCTTAATAGTTAATTAGAAGAAGAGTCTATACAATGCTCTCTGATCTCTCAAATAACCCTTACAAATTTCTATGCAGATGGCAGCATCCACCTGATTGACCTGAGATGGAAGGTGAGAGAAGTGAAGTCACTGTGAGTCATGAGCAGTGGAGACAGAACCCAGTGGAAGAGATAGGGAGAAGGTGCGTAGATGTCTTACCTGAAAGACTGAGGTGGTCTCTCACCTACCTTACAGATGCCTTTGTCCCTCTCTTCACTTACCATTAGGATGAAGACATCTATATTTGCCCAACTATCCTATAGAAATGGCAATTGAGGAAATAATGTCTGCAAATCTATATCACATAAGGAAATACAGAACACAAGTATCTTCAAGGGACAAAAAAATAAAATAAAATAAAATAAAATTTTTTTAAGTACCAGGAGCAATTAAACTTTCATGTGTCATTGTTCAGCTTAGTATTCTGTGAAATCATGGTTTCTAAAATATATTTGACCCAGTATTAAAACCCAGCAAAATAAAGCATGAAAAAGAGAAGACTGAAAGCCAGCCATTTCAGTCTGATGGGGAATTATTCGAAGTCACTTTTTGTTACTTAATCTAACCCTGCATTTGTGTTAATACTTTTAAGATAATGTGGGATATCTTTGGAGGGTGTAGCCATGCCTTAAAAATTACAATGCTGACTCAACTGGGGTAGATCCCATGTGTCTAATTTGTACAGCTGAACGTCCAATAAATAAAACATTCAAAAATATTTGGTAGAAAAGGTGCCCTTCACTGTATTGATTTCTATCAAAGCTATCTAAAACTTTGCAGGTTTGACCTTTTCTTCTTTAAAGACAAAATATTCTCCCAAAGTGACAACATTAAAATGTTATCATGTAGAAAACCCTTTTGCTAAGGTATGTGTCATCGGGACCTAATGGATAATGGTCCACCTCAAAAAGCAAAACACAGCCTGCTGTCCTAGAAATGATTAATGAGCAATGAGCAGATGGCAGGGAAATGTGTATTTGGTATCCCAAAGGAGAATCTTGAGGCCCCGTTCCCACTGTGACCAAGCAGGCCCCTTTCCTAGGTCCTAAAATCACATGGTCCTTGCTGCAGTGTGTGTCTCCAGGTTTTCCCATAGTTATTATAGCTTTTTTCAGGACTTTCCTTTCTCAGAAGGATCATTGGTTTTCAGATTTAATCAGGAATATAACAATCTTAAAAAGGTTAAGCAGAAAGGCAGAGTAAAGGTTGAAAACATTGAAATTACTATGGTTTGTGGTTACCAATTAAGTCATTTAGAGAAACAGGCAGATTATTACAATTTTTATTATTATTGTAGATTATGTGAGCATTAAACATATGCAGAATATTTACAGGGTCAAGACAGGGAAGAGGCAAGACAGGAATGAAGTTGCAGCACAACATTTAAAAGGTGGGAGAAAGTTCAGTAATCAAGACAATAAAAACTCATACATAGACCACAGTGTGGTGATTGCTGGGTGGAGGAGGGTGAAGAGGGTGGAGGGAGGTGGAAGAGGGTATAAAGGGGATAAAAGTTGATGGAAGGAACTTTGACATGGGATGGTGAACACACAACACAGAGTAAAGATGATGTGTTGTGGAATTGTGCACCTGAAACCTATATAATTGTGCTAACCAGTGACACCCCAATAAATTAAATGCAAAGGGAAATATAAATATTTTAAGAAACAATTAAAAAATCAAAATTATTGCAAAATACCCATGTATTGAGCTCCACAGCTTTCAGAAAGCCTCCATGTTGTGTCTGTCCCAACCTCAGCCCTGTGTATCACAATGACAGTCCTGAATGTCTAACACTGAGAAGGCAGCATAGAGTTTAACACACACACACACACACACACACACACACACAAACCTAGCCTTTGTGCAGACCCACAGGCAACTTTGCCCCAGTATCCTCAAGTTCAGGTGATTTCCTAAACAGAAGTACCTGGAAGTGTGGTTAACAAAAAGAGGTGAGTCTGTAAATCATATCATATGTAAGGGATGCTTCTCCTGAGGGGCGAACTTGCACTTCTGAATGAAAGGCACAATCATGTTCTCCACAAAAAAGAAAGGAGGTGGTGGATGCACACTGCAGCGGGTCATCCTGAGAAACACACACCCATGGGTCATGTCACAGAAGCATTCAGAATGTGAGTCATGTGGAAAAGCAACCCAAGTCCTTAACATGTGGAGGGAATTCTGATTTATGAACTACCACTGGAACCCAGATGAGCTGTTTGTAAGAAAACTCTAATACACTTGTTGAGTAAAAAGAACAGATCTCTTAAAAATGGGCACAATGAGCTCTGCATGTGAAAAAGAAAAGTGTATAATTGCATGAAAATTCCCTAAAACTCTTGGTGAAGACACACTCTAAAGATAAAAGGAGAGAGAGAAACCACATTGTGGTTGAGAAATAGAACAGACCACACTTGCAGAACAGAACAAATGAGCTGTGCACATTTGTGGCACAGATCACAAGAATGACATAGTGAAATGACACAGCTCTGATGAGAGATTTCAATTTTGATGCATCTGTGGGAAGTCTCATTCACCTAAAATACTGTATCTGATAAGTATCAAACTTGCTCTGCTGACAATTTTATCTTCCAGAAAGTAGAGAGAGAATCAAAGACAACTGTTGCTCCAGAATTAATGGTGAAGAACAGGAACTGACTATTGGTTAAACTGAAAGAGACAGTAATCTTTGGAAAATGCTGCTATGTCATCATGGAGTTCACTATGACTGGAGAGGAGACACCCCTTGGCTGAATGAGAGGAGATAAGGCCCAGTGTAATTCTGAACTTCTCAGATGAAGATGAACAGATTTAAAGGTTTTCAAAGGTGTGATTCTAATATATACTATGGCTATTTGTAAGAGAGGAAAGGCAAGGGGAGAGAGAAGAGAGTAAAAGAGAGAGGGAGGACAATGAACATACATACATAAATGGCTCCAATAAAATTGTAGTTCATAAGGAAATGTGCAAAAGATTAAAAAAAGATTTTGTGGTATAAATCACAATACAATTAAGATCACACACGAAAAATTTTTATTTTAATGATGTACACTGACCTGCAACTTCCAAAATGAATAAAGATAAAAATCAGCTACTCAGACAATGTTTTAAATCTTAAAAAGAAGAGCAAGAAAGCTCTAAACACACTGCTAGGAAAAGATGTCCTGAAAACAGGATTTCCCCAAACCTCTTTCATCATAGTGACCTGCAGGGAATATTACCCTTTAAACATATATTTGAGAGACTTAACTTCCTACAACTCAATAATGAAATACAATACAATGAAATTGGTTAAAATATTATAAAGAGCACTTTACATAAGAAGATATAGAATGGTCCTCATGCACATGGAAAAGTACTCAACCCCATTAATCATCAGGGAAATGCAAATTAACATCACTATATTCACCAGATGGCTAAAATTAAGAAATACGGTAACACCAACTGTTGCTAAGAATGGAGAACTATTGGAAATCTTATATATTTTTGGTGAGATTGGGGAAAATGTACAACCACTTAGTAAAAAAATGCCAGTTTCTTATAATTAAACATATACTTTATACTGGGACTTGGTAATTCTAATCCTAGACATTTACTTGTGAGGAAGAAAAACATGTTCACATAATATATGTACAAGAATGTTCATGGAAGCTTTAATCATAATAGTTAAAAAAAAACAACAGGCAAATATTTTTTTTTATCAACAGGAAAATGGATAAACATTGAGATATTTAATATTACTGAGCAATGAAAAGAAATGATTTTCAAATTCATGCAATGGAAATATCAAAAACATTAAGACAAGTGAAAGAAACTTCACACAAAACAGTGCATAGTGCATAATTTCATTTATATAAAGTTACAAAACTTTAAATCAGGTAAATCTAAATCTGATCAACAAAAATAATCAATAACATAACAAGAACAGAAACTGTTCTGGAGGTGATGGGAATGATGTTTTAGGAACTAAAGCTAGTAGGAACCTAAGGGAATGTTCTGATACTGTGTAATGCTGTGTATCTTCAAAGGGGTTGGGCAACACAGGTATGTGTTTACCCAAACTCAGTAAGTAAATACTTAGGATTTGTGCATTTCATTGCATGTGAATTTACAGCTGAACAAAAACCTATAAATACATATTAAAATTTAAATACTATGCCCTGGCTGGTAGCACAATAGATAAGGTGCCTCCCTGTGAACCCAAGTGTTGCTGGTTCAATTCCCAGCCAGGGCACATAACCAGGTTGCAAGCCAAGTTTCAAGCCATGTCCTTAGCTGGAGGCAGGTGATAGGCAACCATACATTTATATTTCTTTCCCTTTCTTCCTCCCCTCCTTCTCTCTCTAAAAATAATAAATTTTTAAATAAATAAATAAATAACAATAAAATCTAAATTCTAAATTCTGCAATTTACTCTGAAATGCATCAGGAAAAAAGAAAGGTTGACAAATGATGGGTGAATAGATGTGCAAAGGAAATATAGTGAAGTGTTATTGGTAGACTATAGGTGTCAGACATTGGCACTGAAAATTTTCAATATTGCTGTGTTGAAAATTATAATAAAATATTTGAAAATATTTATATAAAGGAATGAAGCTTAGTGCTGGATAGCAGTTTGTGAAAGAAGCATGAGGTGCTCTTTGCTAATACAAAGCTTTCTTGTTTAGATGTTTGCAGATGATGTCACTCTCCAAGATTAAGGAACAATGGATTTTCAAATATGGTTTTAATTATCAGATAGAGTATGAAAGTTTCGCCAAGATTGTACATTGTGTTTAATCTCACACTTATGTTGTAAAGATAGTTTGTAACTCAGTATTGCCTTAATAAGTATTTGTTAATTCTTTACTGTCTATAATTTTAAATGTGAATATTTTACCACAAATGTTATTTTTATTTTATTTCTATAATTAATTAGTTTTTATTCATTGCCTTATTTGTTGATCCAATAATTATTCACTAAGTGTCTACTATGTATCAGGCAATGTGCAAAGCACTAGAAACTGAGTGGAGAATGGAAAATGCACAGCCGGGTTTTTCAGTAAATTATAGGACAAGGGAAATAAGGCCAAATACAAGAGCCAGGGAAGGCTGCAATCCCAATGCACTTATCCTATTGAAGGCACTGACAGTCTCTCATGATATATTGCTGGGGACACAGTGATATAAGTTTGGGCATGCATAGTTGGCTTGACCCAATGGTGGAACAATCTCATCTCTCAAGTGTTTTTTCAGATTGACCTTAGTTGCAAAAAGTCCTTATAGGCATTGATTTATTCAAGGGAATAGACCACAGAAGCATCCGTTTTGAACTTAAAAAATCAGAGCCAGGATGTCAGTCACAGAATGGCAATCCCAAAGGATCTCCACAAGCAGGAAGAAAGAGTCAAGTGTTGACAAGTAAGAAGTATTTTTTGGGTAATTCCATATCCTGAGTTGATGCCTGGAGTCCAAATAGTTTCTAAGGTGGTACCAGGCCTCAACAATATCACCATGAGGTTTAAATCAAGATTCTGGTTGACTGACAATCCAATCCTGACCATCAGAAAACAGATATAGAAATGTCAGATCTGTTCTATGTGGTGCCCAAGACCTAAAACAAGTGTCAGTTGTTAACAATTACATGACAGTCTTTCTTCCATTACATTTTTGACATGTGACTGTCCTGTGACCCAAAGGTCCCCTTTTTTGGGAAGTAATAAACATAAAAAATTTCAGAACATAAGGTTCAATTATCTTTTTTTTTTTTTTTTAAAGACTAAGGGGTATTTAAAATTTTTTATTTATTTTATTTTATTTATTTTGTTAAAGATTTTTATTTATTATTTTCAGAGAGAGGGGAAGAGAGAGAGGCAAATAGGGAGAGAAACATCAATATATGGTTACCTTTCACCTGCCCCCAGCCATGGACCTAGCTGGAGACCTGGCTTGCAACCTGGTGATGTGCTCTGGCTGGGAATTGAACCAGCAACCTTTGGGTTTGCAGGCCAGCACCTTATCCACTGCTACCATCCAAGGCTGGTCACTGTCATTTTCAATATTTAATTTTATTTCTACAACATTTCTATAAAGGTTATACTTGCTAGAACATTACAAGCAGTAAGGAACACCTTGATTACAAAATCCCAAAACAACATTTTAATAAATTTGTGGCATCTTTCTTGGTCAGCCACTAGAAAGGAAGCAGCAATGCACAATGGTGGAGCAGAGGCTTGGCACCATGTTGTCCTGTATTTGAATTCTACTAACTGCTCTGAGTTATTAGTTCTTGAAAATGGAGAGGGTGGAGGTTGAGAACTCTGAGGTTTAGGGCAGATTAAGAGATTATGTAAGTGAATGCTGGAGCATGTATATGTAGCATAGCAAATTAACACTTTTGGTCCTTACTATGGCTGTGAACTTGAGTTTGTCTAGGATGCAGAGGGAAGCATGGTGTTAAGACTAAGAAGCCATCACCACTAGCCAGTAGCACCAACCTGTACTGCAGGAGTGTCCACACCTCCCACCATACCCCTTACTGGGAGGACTCCGGCCTTCTGCCAGTTACATGGAAAAGGCCTGAGAGCAAAGGAGGCCGTGTTTGGAGACTTCAACTTTAAAAAGCCCTAGAAATAAAATAGTAAAGATGTTAACTTGGAACTTTGAAGTTAAAAATCACAGAAATGAAAATGTCTGTTAAAAAAGCTACCAACAGATGTCTAGTCAAGAACTGATGATGAGGATGGAACGCAGAGGTTTCTCTCAATGAGTGCAAGCCAGGTTTCTCTCAATGAGTGCAAGCCACCTTATGTGAAGGCAAATTTCAACCTGAATATGAACCCTTGAGACAAGGAAAATGACTGCTTTATTCACAGCTCTAACCCCTTGCATCTCCCCAGCATGCCCTGACCCAGGTCAGTCCACCTGGTAAAAACTGAGGAAGAAAATCTGCACTTACATTTTCTGGAGAATTCACTCAAGGTGGAGAGATGACTGTTTGGATGGTTAGTGGATTAGCTATGTTAAGGCAAATGCTGTTTGTCTATTCTTTTTATTATTTTTTTTAATATTGAGTGCTCTATCATATCTTCTTTTAAAATGACTATTTTCATTTGTTTTATGCTTAGCAAAAATAATGTTGAAATTATACACACAAGAAAAAATAGTTTTTTTAATTATACAAATGATTGAGGTACTTCATTTGTGGCTATGCTCACTTAGATGTAAATATCTTGACCAAATGAAGCACATTTTTACATTGTCATGTCATTAAAACAACACTAGTAAGGTCTTTACCTTGGACTTAAAAGTGGGGTACTTCAACTTGTGGCTCCACTGTTTTGCTGTGAGAATGTTCTCCAGATGGCACAGTAAGACAGTGGTGTCCTGAGCTGATAACCCTGTTTCAGCAAGAGGGGTTTTAAAAAGTGGTTCCTGAAGGGGAGCTTCTCCTTACCCCCCAACTCTGATACCAGGGCACATTTGGGAATGCTTGGAGACATTTCAGTTGCCCCAGCGGGGAGGTAGAATTCTCAGATGCTGCTAATTGTGAAACAGCTATCTACAATCACAGGTTTACAGCCCCAAATGTGAACAATGCAGGTCATGAAACACTGTGTGAAGGAAGATGATTCAGCTTTTGAAAGGATGGCAGGTGATTCCAAGCTGAATATCCATGTTTGTAGATTGTCTTCCCTGATACTGACAGAGGGTCACACTGTGGAACAAAGAGGGAAGGCATCTCAATCGCTTTTGTGTCTTCCCGGCTAACCGTTGTGCATTCACAAATTGAGGGGAAATTCCCATTTCTGTTGCTTTGTAATGGAAAAGAATCACATCATTTTTAGAACCTAAAATAACTTTGTAATTGTAACAACAAAGAAAATGCAGTATTCCCATAGTCTAAGTGTGCCTGGTTTTGAAGATAACATAATGCTTTTGCACATCGACAGTTGTCCACAAGCACTTTCATTGTCTTGAGCTTTGGCACTGACTCCACCTCTTTCTTTGTCACTCCTCTGAGTTGGTCTTCCTTTTGAACCAATTCAAATAATTATTTCAATAATTATAATTATATTTTTTACTCTGCAGTTTTTGTGAAAACCTTTGATTGTGAAATTTCTATCTCCTCACATTTATTTGCATTGTAATTTTTTCATGTTCATTTGTGATTATTTTTCAGAGCTAAATTTATTATTAATATTACCCTTTGGAAAAAAAAAAAACAGGAAAATCGGTCCTTTTGAAGAACAGCCTGCACTAGTATGAAAAATTTGCAGAGATAAATTTACATGTATGTATACTTATATATAGCATATGCATACTATATGCTATACATGTATAAGTGTACACAAACCCACACATGCAGGCACACTCATGGTCTTAAGATCCTATCTTATACAGTTAAATCCATGTTCCCTCCTACTTTAAAGACATTTCAGAGAAAGAAATAATTCAGTGGTCTAGCTGGAGTTCAAAGTATTTTAGGAAATGTTTTCAGGGATCTCAAATCAGTGGCAAAAATTTCTGATGAAACACTCCAGGGTCCCTGAGGTCAGCTATCAGGAGAAAGATGAACAAATAATCTCTGTCAATGTGAAAAACATCATTTATGTTTTATCAGGAAGCCAAGAGGGAAGTGATGGAGCCTATGTTCCATGTGTACTTTGAGCCCCTTTGTTGCCTACACACAGATGTTGCATGAGAATTTACTCAGATGTGCTCCCCTTACCCAGGGACAAATGTCTAGTCCCCTGTGACAGAAGCTGCACTGAGAGAGGCACAGTCTAGTTTCTCTCCCTTTAGCTCAGCTCCACACATTAACCAATTTCTTAGAAGCCTCAATTCGAAGAGCTGGAAAAGGCTTTATAGATGAGAACTTGGACATGAAAATAAATAAAGTGACTTGCCCAAAGACCCACCTGTAGGTAGTGAGAGGACCAAGTTTTAAACCTAGAATAGCTGGATTTTAATTTAATGTCCTTTTCACCCAAGGTACCAGGGAAGAAAGATACTTTTCTTCAGTAATTCAAGATTGCAGTTGTAATTGCCTCTCCTTCCCCTTTATGATCTTCAAAACCCTGCATAAGCCTCATCACATACAAGAATGTTCTCATTACTCTAGTGAATGTGGGGGTGCCTCCTCTAAATTTTTGTAACACTTAATTAGTTGATCACACATATTGATTTCATGTATTGTCTTCCCAAAATAGCATTGTGAAAACTGACCATTATTTATGCATTTTAAAAAACCATCATAATTTCTAGATATGACAATAAAAATAACAAATATATCTATCAACAGGAGTATTTAAATGCATGGATATATACACCATTTACCTAAAACCTCAATTAGTAATGTCTTGAATATTCTTTGATATTTACTGACTTCAAGGTAGGATTCACTATCATAATTTAGTTGATTTTTAATGAAAAATTCTGGTAATAGTTAATAACTCTATATAGTTCTCTCTAGGTCATGTACCAATATTTTAATTTCTATTGACTCTTCTCCAGAAAAGCCCTATCATTCTTAAGATCTCCTTTTTCTTGATAGATTCAATTTTTTTGTTAATACTTTGCTTTATCCTGTACATATGAAAAACTTTCTTATACAAAAGGAAGATAAGATTCTACAGATTTAATACTAGCAAGATTTTTTCTGCATTCAATATGCATATAAATACACAATTTTATGAAGTTGGTTTGTATATTTTGAGAAAATACCTCACAGATTTAAATTTATTTTTAATAAATTTACCAATAAAATGATTTCATGCACTAACAGGTGCCTAATGGAATACTGTAAAGAGCTGAATTTCATCATAGTGTACTGCCTCAGTAATAAGAAACTTACATAGAATTGAGAACTGAATGGTAAAGATGGAATGATTTTAGTGAAATAAATATTTTAGAATGAAACATGGAGACTATTAATATGGCATTATATATTAAATAAAGTAAGCAATATTGTTGTAGAGAAAATTAGAAAATCAGTAAGGAATATAATAAAATAATAATTGTATACCAGTTAATGAAGTCAGAGTCTATAAAAAGACAGGGAGCCCCTAGAACAATTTTTACAAAATTTTAGATTTATTATTAATAAAGCATTGATTTATTGTTACCACACTCCTTTGACTCTAAAACATCATTAGCTCATTCCATTAGTTGAATACCAGTGTTTTAGGATGAATAACAATTATTACTATAATAAATATATACATCAATAAGGCACAGCTTGAACTCAGAACCATTAAAGTGTAAAAATAAACCAACAAACAAAAGATTGCAAATGACATGGGCTAAGACATCAGAAGTCATGCACAAGTATCTCTGCTGAATACTAGTTATACACCTACATATTGGTATATATACACCAACACATAGACTATGTATAGAGAATATGCATTAGCAGAAGGGCACACTAGGGAGAGAGATAAAGTTATCACTAACACAATGAGAACAAGACAAACCCTGCCTTATAAAAAGTATCTTACTTAATTTTCCCTAAACCCTTTGAGGAAACAGATATGGAGTGCCCAATACTGTAAGATTAATGAAAAATGAGTAGGGCTTGATCCTGGCTCCTTATTCTAGACAGCGACTCCATAATTTCATATCTCTGAAGAAGCTGTCAACTGTGAAACTATGAACCTACTTTGCCTTTTTTTTTTCTTGCCAATAACCCAAAGATGTAATCAATTTTATAAATGCAAAATATGACTGTGTTTGTCATTGAAGCTCTGCAAGCATTACCATTAAAGTTTATTTTTCCATTGTTGCTTTTATTCAATGTGTAATCCTTTCATTTCCCTACAAGTGACATGCCACAAGTATTCCTTTAGTGACTGGGATTGAAGTTGCTGAGCTGGAAACCACATCCACATGGACAGCATGGATTGGTAGAAGATATTTCTGGGAGGGCCTCCAGGAAGGAGTCTGCCTGACACGATTCATGGCTTGTCTGCTCCAAATGTGCAGTTGTAAGCACCAACCATCTCAAGGTGTGGAAATAGACATGTCATTTCCATAGTCTGTGGACTGGCTCTCCCACCACTTAGAAGTTTAGCCATAAACAAACATCCAGTAGAAACATTTGATATATATATATATGATGTCAGTATCTGTGATTTCATTGTTGGATAATTAAGGACAGAAGACATTAAAAATCTTGAAAGTCTGAATGATCCTCTTGGAAAATTTATCTTGATTAAACAAGTCAGATAATGTAATAAAACCCTTCTATATTTTATATTTTTATATACAACCTAATTTCTTGAGATGCAGAAAAGTCTACTTATTGTGACAATTATTTTGTGAGTGAAAAAGTATATTCCATGATAAGTGATGTTTGTAATAACTTAGTCAATAGTCTGTTGAAAGTTAAAAGATTAATGGCATTTTTAAAAAAGATTTGGCTTGAACTTAGAAATACAACTCTGTCAAATAACCAATTAATATGATTATTTGACAAAGTTTGAAACAAATCACATGCAATTTTATATGTATTGTCCTCCCACACAAGAGAGGAAAACGTGTATTCTAATGAGAAAAGAAGAGCTTTGGCATGAAAACCAATTTAAAAGAAAGGAAAGCTTTCAAGACCAAAATGTTTAGTCTAGATACTAATGTTTAGGCTCTGCAGTGCCCAAGAAAATGTGACTCCTCCAAGTCAATAAATCTTGATAATGGCCCTCCCACCAGTCAACAGATCACATAACGTGTGGATTTTTTAAATTTATGGGAACAATTGTCCTTTCAAATCTGCACACTACAGTGTGGCGAGGAGGACAGCAAATGCATGGTGGAGAGCACAGCCCACTGTGGTGTGGGTATGTATGTATTCAGCTCCCCTTGCCCATAGATCACAGGGAACAGGTTCCCTGTGGACAACCAACTCTAAGAACAGTGCAGACAACTTCTCTTGATAAGTAACTGAGTGCACAGTCACATCTCCTTTCCTCTGTTTCCTTTTTCCCATGACCCTGCAATATGGTGAGTTTTATTGGGGCAGAGGGAGGAGAAATCAATTCTTGGCGATGCAGTGTCAGAGGTCATGAGCTACTTCCTCGGCTGTCATTTGTATGCTCTACAATAAACACTTCTTGGAAAGATTTATAAATAGCCTTGAGTAATAAGCTGATCCCAAAGACTTCCTTTTCTGAAGCAGATTTTTGATACATGGGCTTCCCTCTGAAATTAGGGTTTTCTTTTCAACAAAGTAAGGATTTTCTCTAATCTTTAAGCAGTCGTGTTTTATCCACTACACTGAAAAAGTGTTTAAATGTGCAAGTCACACCAAAAGGCAGATATATCAACAATTCAACAGATATTTATCAAGTGTCAACTGTGAACCAGATATCAGGCTGTTGCGTATAACCAGTTCTTCCCACATGACACCTGTTGGCCATGATGACTCAACATGATGAACCAGTGATGCAGACATGCCATGGGGAAACCCAACCGGGTAAACTGGGTTCACAAACTTTGGAGACAAATGGCCTGACACCAAATCCAGGCTCCATTACCTGTTAGCCATGTGTGTCAGGCCAAGTAACTTACTCTGATTTCTCCAATTTCCCCATCTATCTGTTGGGAATCATAATAGAACATTTGTGGGACTTCACTGAGAGAAAAGCTCATGCATGTAGGATTCCTCAGCCCAATACCCACATCCTGAAACTTATAGGCATTTATCAATGTTCTTACATGGGAGAAGGGGAGGTACTGTTTCCTAAAGAAACTGAAATCTGAATTGTGTTCTCAGATCCTACACAGGATTGGGACTGTGTGAGGGGCAGGAGAATGGCATAAAGCCAAACTCTCATCACACGTGGGGTGAGATGTGCGGAGATTCACCACTGCCTGTATAACTTGAGGGCTGGGCCAGGCAGGTGAGGCTAAGATGTGGGTAGCCCTGTGGAGACCTTACTTTCCCCATTCACATAGACTATCTCATGGCCAGGAAGTCCAAATGCTGACAGGAAAGATAAATCCCCACTTGTAACATCAATACCTTTGAGGTGTTTAAGGTGATGGTTTGACTTCTAGGGTCTGTAAAATGAAGATAAATGGTCATAGTAAGTGACCACCATGAGTCCAGTAATAATTTAAAATTGGTAATTAACTGGCTACTAAAGTATCACTATACAATATTCATGCTGCATATTTTATACAGGGTGAAATGATTATACACATGCACACAGAACCTGCATGTTTCCAGGACTAGCAAGAGGTCCTATAGGAGCTTGCTTGGGAGATAGAAATGTGAGGAAGGATTTTAAGCAGAGGTGCATGGCAGGGCAGGATTGGGGTTTTAGAAGGATTACTTCCATTGCTGCATGGGCAAAACTGAAGGAACAGAACTCTGGTTAAGAAGTCACCTGGGAGGCTTGTGCGGCAACACAGTGAGGCCTCTACAGCATCATGGTGGCGGAATGTGTGGAGTAGGACCATGTAGGGAATGTTTGCAAGTGATATGTGATATTGTCAGCCTCACTCTGCTGCCCTCCTAACATCCTAAATGTCCCTTTGTTGTCTAGAGAACAGAAGTGATGATCCTGGGAATGACGGGCATCTACTCAAATGCCATCTTTTAGAGGAAGATTTTCCCAGGGCTCCCAACTAAGACTTCTCACAGCCATCTTCCCCTAGCCCCCATTCCCTGCTAGGGTTCCCTTATGGTCTCTTTTATATGTCTGGGGAACTATATTGGTGACTTATTTACATTTTTATTTTTTCATTTTACCCACTTTAGAGTCCTGGAAGGAGATATGTTTTTTGTCTGCTTTATTCACAGCTGTTATGGGTTAAATTATGTCCCCAACCCTGCAATTCAAATGTTGAAGTCCTAATCCCTTAGACCTCAGAATGTGACTGTGTTTGGAGGTGGGTTTTTACAGGGTAATAAAAGTAAAATGTCTTTTGGGTGGGCCTTAATCCATTGGAATGGTATCCTTGTAAGAAGAGGAGATTAGAATATAGACAGTTACAGAAGAAAGAACATGCTGAGGACACAGGAAGAAGACGGATGGTCTGACACCAAGGAGAGGGAGGCCTCAGGAGGAACCAACCCCACTGCCACCTTGATCTCATGCTTCTGGTCTCCAGAATAATAAGAAAATAACTTTGTGTTATTCAAGCTGCCTAGTCTAGGATGCTTTGTTACAGCAGTCTGAGCAAACTGGTATAGCTGCCTGTTGCCAACACCTAGAATAGTGCCTAGCACAAGTAGATAGTTAAGTATTTACTAAAAGAATGAGTGAAATTAAAGATCACCATGCCATGTCTTAACAAGGCTTTTAGCCTTACCTCCTGCCCCTGCCTTTCCCTGCTTCTTCTCAAACTCATTATGCTCTTGAGTGCCCCCTTTTCTTCCATCTGTCTTTTTTAAGCCTCTAAGCCATCTGTCAACATTTGTCACTGCCCTAGCCTGGCTTAGACCCCAGCCTGCAGGAGGGAAGGGCAGGACCAGGGCAAGCGGCTCCATGAAAAGGAGGAAACCAGCCTCATGAGATTCAGGTGGTCTCAGCAGCCCTACGAAGAGCCCCGAAGAGAATTGCACCTTAGTGCTGGCAGTCTGGTTCTCCATGGCAGCCAGCCACTGAACACAGGCAGCCCCACGGGGACAGGCCAGGACTGAGAAAGTTCGCAGTGCCAGTTACTGCCGGCTTTCAGGGTGGATGAGCTGCTCTGGGGCCCTACGGGGCCCCTCTGAAGACGGCAGGCGCTCTTAACAGAAAAGCAGGCAGAGCCCGGGGGTGAGCTGCACAGAGCCGGTAAAGGAGTCCTCACAGATCTGGGCAGGCCTGATTTATGTCCACTGAAGCCTAGAGTCCCATTCCCCAAGAGCCTGCCCCTGAATCTCCACAGGGCTGGGCAGCACGCTGTCCTCTCCTGGGTCTGACAGCGCATGCCCTGATTTTAAACAAATTCTACTAAGGCAGGATGAGTGTGTCCTTCCCTGGAGGGTAATTCCTCCAGGTGGGGCCCACGCCTGATCTAGTCTGCTGTTCCTCGCATACACACTCTGCCTGTCAAGTAGTAAATATTCAGCTGGCCTGAAAACATGCTGATTATTGATTGATTGAAATTTTCATTCTCAGGATTTCTCGTCAAATGCATTACTTTGTTTCCTATAACTTTTTGGTAGATAGGCAATCAGAGAGTCCCATAACAAATGTCATCACTAATGTTCCAGAAATATAAACACTACTTCACTTATATTTTTAAGGAAGCAAGGGGTACTGGAAAAGCTGATAGGGAAAAAACCATACTTTAATATATTTAATATAAATATAATTATTTGGAAAGTGTGCTTACATAATCTAATTGTAATTATTGTGATTTATTACTGTGAAGTCAACTTTCCAGCTTAACAAAGATACAAAATTGATGATTTCATAGGACAGGTTGAAATAGATCAAAAGTAGTTCAGAGTCGGATTCAATGGAAATATTTAAAGAAGTTAGGTACTCAAACTTTAATGACAAGATGTTGTACTATGGAAAGTGATGCAGCTGTCAAATGTTTACATATACACATACACGTACACAAAAGCATATACATTTATGTTATTTCTTCCTTTATACTAATAAATTTTAATTCATCTCATTTCTAGGTAACTCAAGTTTGTATTTTTTCTTCTACCATGTAGACTGAATTTCTTTTCTCCCACAAAGGTACCTTATAAAATTACTTCCAAAGTGCTATATGAAGTATGTATAAAATTAAATGTACTTCTGCATGTCAAGAGAAGAGCATGGCATGGTGTCTCAGGCATATAAGTTATTGAAAAACTTGAAGATAAGTGTTAATATTAAAGAATGCAAAAAATTCATATTAAGTGTAGACAGGAAACAGACAGAAAATTTGTATCATTACTAAACCAAAGAAATGAACCAGATTTTAATAACATTAAAGCAGTCAAACATAGAGAATTATTTTAAATAATTAAATGTCATTAATTACTTACTAAAATGAGAATATATACATAGACACACATGCAAAATATTGGTAATGTTACAGATCTGTTGATATAAATTGTGACACATTGATTAGTAGCTTATTCCCATTCACTCCTTCCTAGTAGTAGCCCAATATTTTTGGAGAAATTGCCTAACTCCAATTTTGATTACTGTTGGTGGATGACTAAAGAGGGTGCACACCTCTTATTGTGGTTGAAGGAACTGGATTCTCTTTCATCTTTCTTTCTAAAAGCATGAGACCAAAGTCTTTTCTCTTGCCTACTTATGGACACACTATCAGGTGAGTCAGGTACAGAGTAAGTGATTAGACATATTTGTATTAACAAAGTAGCAGCTGACAGGTCTTGTTCCTTCTGTTGTGGGACCCCTGCTTCTGTTATGTGGAACATCTGATGTGTCTTCCCAACCCAAGTGGATTCTCTAGGTCTCAGGTGATTCTGAGTTCCCAATATTCATCTAATAAATGGCATTTACTTAAGTTATGACCCAGGGTCAGTATCTGTGGCTTCTAATGAAGAAATCTAACTGATCGATGTAGGTGAAGAACTATTAAAATGCTGTCACTTTAAAATAACATACTCCTGGGAATTTTCTGTAAACCAGGTGTTTCATTGCTTTAGAACATGTCTTCCTACATCCCTCACCCCACCACTTTCTGTCTCTCCTTCGGCCCACCCTTTTTCTCCCCTCTGTTCCACCTCTTCCTCCAGGATCTCCTTTTCCTAGCTCACCAAGTCCTGGAAACTAAAAACTAGATGGTCTCCTTACCTTCTGATGGACATTGAAATTTCATTAGAATTATGAATTACACCCAGGTCTACTTCCGAGGATCACAGGGTGGATCTGTGCAAGCAGGTGTTCGTTGAAGACTTTGATCTATCCATCATTTTGTTCCTCCCAAAATTTTGTACCGTTATCATCAGAGTGCAGTCACTTCTGCTCTTAGTCTAGGGTATTTTCAGACCAGCTTACTAACCCAGTATTCTCTATTCTTAAGCATCAGGCCCCTTTGGCTCACAAGTTACAGAAACAACCTAAAATTAGCTTAAGAAAGATCAGTAGTGTCATAGGTATATTTATTGTCTCAAAGAATTAAGAAGTCTATTGTTAACAATGGACAGGGTGGCAACATGATATTGGCATCCAAACAATGTTACCTGGTCCCACCTACAGCTCTGCTCTCTGTGTAAATGCCTAACTCTCAGCATCTCCACACATGGCTTTGCTAAGGGATCAGTCCTGTCCAACTTCAGGTAAACTGCACTGTTGGCCATCTCGAAAGGACACCATTATAAGAAGGAAAGGGAATTAAAACACTGAAGATAATGAGGTCAAAATTCTAATAATAATATATTTAGTAAAAAAATGGGGCTGTTCCCCATCTTTCCAGGACTATGACTACAAATGGATAAAATAAAATGAAGTGGGTAGTTAACAGGTTGTACAATAGACTATATGAAATTTATTTTATTTTATTTTTAAACATTATGTACGCCTTATAAAACAATGGTACCTTTAAAATTTCAGTGTGCATTTCACTGTTCATACAAGTGACTTATGGGCATAGTTTTTGCTCTTCGTTATTTATAAATGCTTCTGATCCAATGGCATGAAAATATTCTAGACTAGAGAAGCACTAGAAGAGAACTTTGTTTTATTTCTTGTTTTTTGTTTGTTTGTGGTTTTGTTTCTGCCTATATGAAAATAGACTTCTGGGTTATACTACAACCAATATTTTTTTTTTTTTTCAATGCTTAGGATTTCAAGATGTTCAAGGAAAAGTTACCTTTTTCATTAAGTAACACATTTTCCCCTGCAGAGATAAAAAATAGTGTCCTAAAACAGTTTTGGTCTATGTAGTTATTACTTTTGCCCCTACAGGGCAACAGGGAATCACTGTCATGTGGTTCTTCAAGGCTCTCTGGCCTGTCCATGATCTTCTAAATGACGCTGTATGTCTGGATGGGCCTATTTTCACTGGAGACTGGCATGAAATTGTTAAGACTCCAAACTAAGGAGTGTGATAGTCCAGCAGGAGAGTAGGAAATGCAGACACCGTGTCAGTTGTAACTCTGGGCATAGTTGTAACTCTTGCCACACAGTGGCAAGCTCACAATATAATGCTAAAAGGTATGACCTATCTGGCCTCAGATTTTGAAAAATACCAGAAGTCTGTACAAGCAATGCACTTCTCTGACTATCATGGGTTTTGGCAGATGAACACATTTCAGTGGCAGGGAAAGAAGCCTGCAGGTTGCCCTCAGAGCTCTGGCTGAGCAAGGAGTCCTCTGGAGAGTGCCACTCCTTCTGGGCCATGACTCTGCAGAGATGGGTGATCTCTATTACCATCTGACCCTTTGAAGGGAATTGCAGCTCTTCAATGGGTGTTATTGAACTGAAAAAAAAAAAAAAAAAAAAAAAAAAAGCTATAGCTTTTAAAGTGTTGACTTAATTGGAAGTACTATATTCTATGCACTTCTGGTGATTTATGCTAAAACATTTGTGTAGAGCACCCCAAAAAACTGGCTCTCTTGTTGGCATAAGGCAGTGTACTTATTCCTCAGTGGACATATGTTTATTTGTTTTGTAAGGTGGAACCATGCCTAATCCAAGTCATAATAAATATCATCACAGCTTTATTCATTCTTAATAAACTGTAAGAATGCGATCTAAAAAGAAGTATTTTATCAGGGCAAGGATTATTTGTTTACATAACTTAATGCACTTAGCCATGATAAAACTGACACATTATTGACAAAATCATTTTATTCATTCTAATGAATGAATTAGAGGCTACTTAATTGGCTGAGAGGCCACCTCCTTGGCTTGACTGAAATGGAGACTCTCAGCATCCGACATCACTCCAGTGCACTCCAGTTCACTATGGGAAGAAGCTACCAAAGATGTATGGATTCTCCAGCCCCTGATTCCTAAAAACTGACTATAGAACTCCCTTACCTGGTGTATTTTAAAATTCCATGTAGTGGATGTTTTGCTCTTATTTTTACTGAAGAGATTCTTTAACTGCAAAGGTCCTCATGCTGTAAACCCAGATTTCAGTCTTTGCCATTCAATGTCCCAGGGCTTAAAGAGAAGCAGGAAAAATGGCGGGTGAATTACTATCATGTACCTCTCAATAACAGACATATTCTAAGAACTATCTCTTTAGGTTATTTGTGGTTATGCAAGCATCACAGGTTGCAGTCACACAAACCTGGGTGGTAGAGCCTATCATCACACACTTAGGCGTGTGGCTTGCTATTATCATATACGCCACCCATCTTTGACCCAAATACCACCATGCAGCTCGTGACTATATTTACTCATTTGCTATTCAGCTGCTGTTTAATGTTCTTTGGGAAATTTTCTTCATTAATACAGGCAAAATAAAATGTTCGCAGTTTTGTCTTTTGTGGCAAAATCTTGTAGATATCTTTATTGCAATACTCAACATTCTGCAGTATAATTGTGTACTTACGTCTATCTCCCAAAGAAACTTGTCAGCTGCCAGAGGATAGGGACTATGTTTTGTTCAACTGTGTGTAAAATTTTGCCTCATAAAATTTCTAAAATATGATGGGGTCAGTATGTATTTGTGGAATTTTTGGCCATTAATTTTCTCATTGCACTAAATTAAACCAATGCCCAATAATCACAATATATTCAAACATAATTTCTAAACAATTGCACACCATTTTTCCTGTCAATTACACATTTACAGATGTGTTGAACAAAAATGTCCTCTCAAGGTATCTGGACAGAAAACAAAGTCCCAGGAACAACTTTTCTTGAAATTAAGACCAGTTCGTCATCACTATTCCCTGATGGTTTTGGTTGGGGACAAACAATTCTGAATGTGAGGCATATAAACCTATGAAATGGTTTTCTTGGTATTAACAAAAAAGAAGTCATCACCCACACTTAAGATAAAAATACTGTGTTATTAAAGTCATTGAGTTAGCAGTTGCCCTAAGCATTAACCTTCCAAATGGAAAAGGTCTGTTGTTCATGGTGAAACATCCCAGTCCACACCCTGTGCACACCTGCAAGAGTTCTGGGCTCTGTATGAGGGGCAGGATGGTGGCCTCACAGTTGCACACTTGCATTTTCATTAAATCATGTATATTAACTTACAAAGTGTCATTGTTGTAAGCCTCTTTTCCTCCTCCTCCTTCTCACCCTTCCTCTTTCTTCCTTTCCTTTTTCTTCTTGTTTACCCTGTTAAGTCTGTTTTTTACAAGCTATTTTATAAAGCAGATTTGTTTCAGATTTTTAGCCACAACCACCAAATACAAGTGCATTGGTTTAAGACTTACTCAGAATGATGCACAATTTAACACTTATGAATGGTTTATTTCAGGAATTTTCCAATTAATATTTTGGGACCATGGTTAACTACAGGTAACTGAAACTGGGCAAAGTAATAAAATATCATGTTGTCAGCTTCATCCAGCCCAGCATGTGAACCATCCTTTTGTCCAGTGTTTTCACATTGTATAAGCTTCTAGTCCATTGATCTCTTTGGTAGCCAAATCAGTCATCAGATAGCATATTGGTATCACAGTGCTTGTGCTCAAGTCACCATTAAGGTAGCATAAAACTATATCTCACAAAGCTTGTGTCACTTCATTGCATCGTATTGACGTGATATCATTTCACCTTATCGCAAGAAGGGTGAGTAGAGTATTATAATATATTCTAAGACACAGAGACCACATTCAGAAAACATTTACTGCAGCATATTATTATGATTATTATATTTTATTAGTATTAGTCTTTTACTGTGCCTAATTTAGCAATTAAACTATCATAAGTTTGTATGTGTGAGAAAAGATATAGTACATATAGAATTTGGTACTATCTATGGTTTATGGGATCCACCAGGGGGTCTTGGGAAGTGTCCCAAGAGGATAAGAGTGACTACAGTACCTCTTTCAGAAGAAGGCTGAGAACAAAGAGGATAAATAATGGATTCAGAGACACTCAGCAAAAAAGATGGCAGAACTTTGCATAGAAAATTCCCCCTTCATGATTTTGGGAACAGGTTTTTTTTGTTTGTTTGTTTTTAATTTTATTGTTGTTGTATTACATCCATCCCCTTTTTGCTTCCCTCTGTCCCCCTCCCCACCCACCCATTTCCCCTAAAGTCAATCCCACCAGTTGTCCATGTCCATGGTTCCTTTATACTAGGTTCTTATCTAAGCTGCTCCCCTTCTTTGCCTCCGCCTCCCCCCAGGGAACAGGTTTTAAGACAATAAGTCTTTTCTTCCCACATTGTTCATCAAGGTAGCATGTCATGAGTTTTAGGTGACTGGTTACACTCATTGATGATGGGATAGTAGGGGATGGAAAAATTAGTGAAAAGTTAAGGAAATTCCCTTCCTGAGTTTTTGAACACTTATTAACACCAGAAGGCAGGGACATTTCTAGCTAATATCTTACCAATATCTTTTTTTAAGATTTTATTTACTATTTTTTAAAGAGAGGGGAAGAGAGAGAGGCAGAAAGGGAGAGAAACATCAATGTATGGTTGCCTTTCACCTGCCTCCAGCTAAGGACTTGGCTGGAGACCTGGCTTGCAACCTGGTTATGTGTGCCCTGGCTTGGAATAGAACCAGCAACCTTTGTGTTCACAGGCTGGTGCCTTATCCACTGTACCACCAGCCAGAACTACCAATATCTTTAATAAGACAGAAACAAATACATTCCATGTTAATTATGCCAATTGTACACCTGATTATTAAAATAGAGAATTCTCTTTTTCCTTTCATGATGAAACTTGGGTGATTCTTAGCTTTTTATTTCTGCCTATAGGAGAGGCTCTTGCCCATTGTTGAGATTATGTGATTTTTGAAGTAGAAGTTCCTCAGAAATTATCATTTCAGGGTACAATTGAAATATGTGTATGTAATAACCTAACATCATCAATGCATAAGCAACAGAGACTGCCTTAATTTGAACAGGTTAAAGGCTGATTCTGTGATCTGGTGATCAGGCATTGACTTTCCATCTGTTAGGAGATGTGTCTTTTATTACTCTGTCTAGGAATGTGTCCTGGTACATACATGATAGTTTTCATGATAAGAAATAAATAAATTTGAGTAATGACATGAATGCAGATAAATTGGAAATGTTTAGCTAATCTCAACGTTTTCCTAAATTTAGCTCCATTGAAAACATTTGTCAGTGTTCTATATTTCTCACAGTTAAACCTTCTGGTTCCATAATTTATAGTATTGGTATGGGCATGTGTGCATGTGCATTTGATGTGAAGACTTAGCTACCCTTAATTGAGTCCAAATTATATAAAATCACAATTATATATCTCTTGTATGTAACTACTTTTTACTTGTTTTAAGCCTCTTAACCTAGTGATTCATATTTCCTAAACTTTGAATTTGAGACCTGGTGAAAGAAACCTATTTTATTTTAAGTGGTGCTTTTGAAAGATTTCTACTTGGATCTTTTTAACAGATTCAAATTTGGACAAACTCTCCTTTTCTACCTCTTATTATGCCAAATGGTTCTTCCTTTGCACATTGCTTTTAGTTTTTAAATCACCTTCATATGCATTATTTCATTTTCATTTTTATTCAGAGAATATTTGCAAGTACAAAAATGTTCAAATAATGATATAACAAACACAGTTGATCCCCCACTGGAAATCAATAACAATGTGTCATTATTTTTAAAGTCTTGAAAAAAAGAAGAATGCATTAAAAGATGGAAACTAGCAAGGAGCCATCATTCTTCATTTCTCATTGAACAAATGTGAAGAAAAGTAAGGAAAAACAAATTTTAAAAATGGAGAAAACAGACAATAGACAAGAATATAGTTCCACAGTCCCCTGTTCTTCCTCAGTCTTAATAGGAGCATTATTATTTTTCCATAGCCTTTAAACCAGGCAACTAGCCACTGGAGCCATTGAGAGTCATGTGGTGTGGTGGTGGCAACTTTGGGCAGAATTCAGCCTTCCTCTCCTGTCTGTCCCTGATGCCAAAAACTATGAAGAGTACTCATTAAGTAATTCTAAAGAGAATTAGCTGAAACACTAAACTCATTTTTTCTGGATTCCTTATTCCTCAGCAAAGTTTTGAGTCATATTCTAAATACCTTCAGGCCAGCATCTAGATAGGAACAGACAAGTACATGATGAGAATTATGCCTGAAATCTGGAAGGTGGTGGAAACACTTAGTAAAGTGATATCAGGCTGGGAAGTGACTGAGAGATGTGATATTGTGATATGCTGCTCTCCCCATCAAGATTCTAGATTTTCCCAATTGAGCTTAAATAGGGGAAGGAAAGAGAAGAAATGTGCATAACTTATTGGAAAGACATCCTTCCGCTGAGAATGTGTAGTAGACATGGTTTTCTGGGGCTGACTTAGCAGAAGGGCAGGAAATTTTTGAGGGCAAAAGAAGGTAAAAGATTTGTGAATCTGAGCTCAAATGATGTTCTCTTGTCACTTCAGTGGGCTGAATATTTTGTAAATCTTCACTTAAGGACATTTGTTTCATTGGTTTTAGAGAGAGAGAGGAACAGAGAAAGAGAAACATCAATGTGACAGGGAAGCATTGATTGGTTGCCCTTCCACAGTGCCTGGACCAGGGATCATACATGCCTAGACCTCAAACCAGAAACCCAAGCTTGTGCCCTGACTAGGAATTGGCCCCACAACCTTTCTGGCTATTGGATGATACTCCAACCAGCTGTGCCATACTGGGTAGGGGCTCAGTGGGTTGATATTTGATTAACTTCATCTCTGAGACCATGATAACCTTACAAAAGAAAAGGAAGGAAATAATGTGATATCTACAACTTCTCAAGCTCAGCTATAAATAGTGAGCACAACTTGTTAGCTTCCCTTCACCAAGAATAATCAACAAGCATCCATCTCCCTGTTTTTAGAGCACCCACACCTATATGCAGTAAAATGAAAAACAATGGTGGTAGTGAAGAAAAAAAAAAAAAAAATACATGTTTAACTATGCATAAAACTATGGTATTCTACCAAAACAGCCTGCAAAGGAGAAGTGAGGCTTCTGAGAGTATTCTATGAACCCTGCTCTCATTTGTATGTGGAGAGCTGACTTTTATCTCAGCTGATTACTGACTTCTGTGGTTTATTGAAACACTAAAAATGTTAGGACCCACGTTTTTCTCCATTTCCTTAAAATCCAATGAATAATTGAAATCGGCCCTACTGTTTTTAAATTTCTGTGGGGAACAAGGTCCAATAGCCCATCTGCTGTGGAAATTTTTGAAAAACACAGAAGGTACATTATTCTTAGCCAAAGGGATTTCTCTTGGTATTTTAAATTGTTCTCAGTCTTTCATCCTTTCTTCCTTTGGTCTTCCCAGTCCCCATGTTGTGACCAGATGCCCAAGATACACACAGTGTATGTTTTCCTTTTGCTTTATGTCCATGTCAATAAAATGCTTCAGTAACTCACTGTGTTCCTTTCTAATAAGATTCCATCCCACTTTAAATAATAAAATAAAAATTAAATCAGTGGACAATTGGTTCAATTATTTATCTATCAACATATAGGTTGAAATAGATGAAAATATTGCATAAACATAAACATCTTTGTTGTTTTAAGGGGAAATTGGGCCAACCCCAACCCAGTCTATATGTGAGAGTTGGTGTTTATGTCCACAATTCTCCATAATGATTATGAGATTAATTAGGACTCTCTTATAGTTTGCCAAAGAGTAAGTCTATTTTTTCATTTGTTACCTTCATTGCTTACCTTTCTTTTCTTTTTAAATGTGTTTCTAAAATTAAAAAAAGATTATATTTATTATTTTTAGAGAGAGGAGAAGGGAGAGAGGGAGAGAGACATCAATGATGGTTGACTTTCACCTGCCTCCAGTTACAGACCTGGCTGGAGACCTGGCTTGGAACCTGGTTATGTGCCCTGGCTGGGAATCAAACCAGTGAACTCTGGGTTCACAGGCAGGTACCTTATCCACTGTGTCAACAGCCAGGGCTTTGTTTCTAAATTTTAATAATGTTATTTGTATCTAATATATTTGCAAATTCTTATATTTCCTATCATCAAAATATTTCAGAAAGTTACAGTATGTGTGAAATGATACAAATTATGATTATTTATAATATAAATGTTATTAGACCAATATTTTTATAAATATCAGTATACATCATTAAAATTTTTTCACCTATTATTTTCAAGGAACTTTTGTGGTGTTATTCATATTATTCTAATCAATGTAGAATATTCTCTATATAAATATAATCCTCATCCTTTAACCATATTGTCATTTGAACTGCATAAGAAGTTTCCCTTGTTAGTGATAAGAATTTTAATGCTGAAATTCAACAAGCATATATTGAATTCCTACCCAGTGTCAGGTACAGATAAAGTGCCAGTGTGTCAAAGGCAAGGGATATGATGCCTTCTCTTAGGTACATTCTCCATTGTGTGCTTTCTCAGCCTTGCTCCCTCTACTTCACTCCTCCCTTTCAATCAGTCACATCTATTTCTGCATGCTTCTTGTTCCTCACCTCTAGTTTTCCCAGGACACAAGGGCATCATTTAACCTCATTAGGATTGTTCAATTTAAGGAACATTTCATAGATCAGTGGTTAAACCAGATAGAGATGGCAGAAAGTAGAAACTATTACCATCAACAATTAAGACCACTTTTAGTGATGTTGAAAACATGCCTTAGTAGATTTACTTATTGTAACTTTTCCATAGATAAGATCCTTTCCTTGTTTGTGTTACATGAGCAGTTGGTGTGGCCAAACATTCTAGAACAGTTGAGCCACTGCTTCATAAAGGTGAGGTTATTTCAATGTTTAAAAGTAATTACCTTTGCATCAGAACTATCACTAATCACTTTCCTAACAATTGGTAAATAATAGTATTCTTTCACTTAACCAACACTTTTAAGGATTTGTTTTTATGTTTTTAATGCAAATTCTTCATACACAATGAAAATTGTAGCTGTAAGGTCTCAATTTCCAGCATTTCTCACCCCTCCACTCCACAGCTGGAGACCTGAATCCTTCCTAATCATGGTTTCATTCTTCCAAACCCCCAGCACTGATCACTTCATCATCATTTTAGCTTAATCAGCTCGGGGGTCTGGCCGTATACTGATTTTAGTGTCCTTCAGGATGTGACAACACCTGCATCAACAACAGTAATAACAACAGTACACTGTGGAGATCCAGGTGTCCAGCAGTCTTCCACCTGAAGCTCACATCACTCTCAACAGACGGAATTCACCACAATCCCTAGCCTCATGGCCATTGATAATGACTCAATGTCTCCTTATCTTATTAGACACATGTAGCTTTCATTGAAGCTTGAGAATTGAGAGCTCAAAAAGAGAAAGCATTTATTTGCTACCACTTCAGCTAATAGTTTTAAGTGGCTGATCCTCCATGGTTCTTCTAGGTTTTCTGTTGACAGTGTGACCTTCAGTGAGGATGGCCCATCTATCATGCTTTGAACTTTTCATTTCATTTTATGCTTATTTCATCTTTGCAAGGAAACCTTTGTCTAAAGCCTTGTTTACGACTCATAAGGGAATCTCAATTTGTGTACCCCTGTAGGTCCTGTGAGGCCCAGGTATTACAAAAGAAAGTACCAGTTCATCACATCCAAAATCAAGTGCAAAGGATCATCTAAAAAAGTTTATCATTTTTCATCATTTTGGGTAATAAAAGTTATGCTTTTATTGCATTTTAATATACATCAATAACTATATTGGTATTTGTGATTATTTAATAAGAATCTAAGAAATTTCCTTTGCATTGTAGGGATTGTTGATCTGTCTACATTAAGTACAGTAAAATTTGACCTGAAAATTTTATTTGGTATAATATAAAGCATGGCCTGTAAATATTGATAATCAGATCTTTTAAATTACCAGGTGAAAAAAATAATCCATCAGGAATTTGCTGTTGGAATCTTTGAGTAAATTCTCACTGCTTAGTTTATCTTCTAGAAGCAAAAATTAAAAACGTCTAGGAACAGACAAATAAATAAACAAAGCTTTACCAAATGATGGACTGAAATAAAATTTCAATCATTCATTATCCTTAAGAAAAATGAATTCCTGATTTGGAAATTCAGTTTTCTGGAGGCCTGGCATTGAAATTGTGGCCCCAGAAAAGAAAGTGGCATTAGGTTGACAAGTTGATGTTGTCTATTGCACTTTATAAAAGAAATAAAACTGCTCTGGATTGTATTCTATTCTTCAGTTATGTACCAAAAATGTGTATAGAAAAATGTGCTTAGAGGGACATATACAATCTTGTTAAAGATTATCACACAAGAGTGAGATGATGTATAATTTTAATGTTTTATTAAATGTTTTTACATGCAACAAATAATAATTGCAGATATGGTTGATATAATATTTACTTACATTATATGTTGATTGACCAGTTTGTAATAACAATTTTTGGAAGATTAGATTGGTTTCTTCCCCAAAGTTCAGTATTGTATGATCTCCACAAAATATCTTTGGATGAGTGATTTTCAATTGACTCATATATATCCCAGTTAATGTATTCTGAGAGAAGCAAGGAATAAATTTTCACACAGACTATACAGATAATAGAAATAAACTAATAAGCAAAATAGAGACAGACTCATAGATAGAGAGCAGAGCTGACGGTTGTCTAGGGAAGTAATTGTGGGGGCTGGTGGGGGATTGGAGGGATTGAGCAAAAAAGGGGACAAAAGGAGAAAGAAAAATTCATGAACATAGACAACAGTTGGTGATTTCTGGGGCGAGGTGGAGGAAGTTATGGGAGGATAAATGGTGATGAACAGAGACTTGACGTGAGGTGGTACAATGCAGTGTACACAATGCAGTGTACAGATGATGTGTTGTGGAATTGTGCACCTAAAACCGGTATATTTTTGTGAACGAGGGCCAACCCAAGAAATTCAATAAAAAAGAAAAGAAATGACAAACCAAAGAAAATCAAGTACAATGCTTTTGAAAAAGCTCTTCTGAGTATGGTATCTTCTCTGAATTCAAGCAAATGGGAGCTTTGGCTATCTGTGAAGAAGACATGCTGGAGCACATTGGGCAGTTGACCTATCATGACCGACACATTGCTGAAGGCAAGAGCAGAACAAGCAGAGAGGAGAAACAGCAAGTACAGGGCTCCTGACTTGGGGATGAGCTCAGCATGAATGGGGCATGGAAAGCCCAATGTAGCCCAGAGTTGTGAGGGTAGGGAGAGTGGAAGGAAATGAGGTCAGTGAGGTGAGCATGGTCACATCAACTGTGGTTTGTTTCCCCAATAAGATTTTTTCATTTTATCTAAAAAAGCTGCGAAAGGGATGAGGCATATTTTCCCAATCTAGGAAATGCCAAATATTTTGTGTAAATGTTCCACTCTCCAGAAGCAGAGCATAAATTCCCATTCCCTGAATGTAGTCTGAATTCAGTGACTTACTTCCAAATAGTACAGTATGGAAGCAGGGAAAGAAAGACTTTCAGAAACCCAAAACACAGGACCTCAACCAGGTGATCATGGTCAACATCAACAGTGATAAACCACACAGACAGCGTGGACCCCTGATATGATATGATGAGAAGGGCACTTTACTCCTGTAGTCTGAAACCTATAGCTCCAGCTTAATCAGGAGAAAAACATCATACAAACCCCAAATGAGAGGCATTCTATAAAAAACCTGACCAGAACTTTTCAAAACTGTCATGGTCAACAAAAACAGAGAAAGTCTGAAGGGACCAAGGGAGACATGACAATGAACTATATAACACAGTGTGCTGGGTGGGATCCTGGGACAGAACAAGGACATTAGGGAAAAACAGGAAATCTAAATGTACAGAGTTGTTCTTTTTTTAATAATAATGTATTTATATTGTTTTATTAGTTGTGAAAATGCCATCATATTAATGTAAGATGTTAACAATAGGAACAATTGGGTGCAGGGAATATGGAAATTACTATCTTTGCAACTTTTGTATAAATCTATAACTATTATAATTTTTTTTAAGTTGTTTAGAGAAAAAGTGGAAAAAATCAGAGGAAATCTAAGGAATGTGAAATCCATGATTAAGAGACTAGAAGCTGAGTGCATTTTAGAAGGCTTTTCCAGGTAAGAAGAGCCAGGGCCTTGTGCCTGGTAAGTGTCATAAAAAGAGACCACAGTTGTGATGTATTATGGAGATAGAGGACCTAGATAGGCTCTTGTAGTTTGGATAAGGTATGTGAGGGTAACTCACCTCTTGCCAAGCCATAACATTTTTAAGGCCTGACGGAAGAATTGGAAAGAAAGCCCATGTACCATCTCTATAAATATTTAGTTAATAAATCCAGCTAGCAGATTATTTAAAAATATATGTTATATCTTTTTATCTTGCCAGACATATGAGAGGAGACCCAAAGAAACCCAGAATTTATTTCTGAATAATTGTGTATTAGCCCTGGATGGTGGCTCAGTGGATAGGTGCCAATCTGTGAACCCAAAGGTCACTGGTTTGCTTCCTAGCCAGGGCATATAACCAGGTTGCAAGCTAGGTCTGCAGCTGGAGGCAGGTGAAAGGCAACCATACATTGATGTTTCTCTCCCCCTCTGCCTCTTTCCCTTCCCCTCCCTCTAAAAATAATAAATAAAATATATTTTTTAAAAATTTAGTTGTTTATTTATTTGTACATGTTTAAACTTCAGACACCTTCAAAGTACTCTCCATTTGATGCAATATACCTATGAAGACATTTTTTCCACTACTCAGAACGGTTTTTCAACTCATCAATTTTGATCCCTTTTGGTCCTTCTGCCATTTTATTGTTTGTTTGTTTGTTTGTTTTTCACCTCTTTCACATTAGCAAAATCTTTTTCCTTTGAGGACATTTTTCATCCATGGAAAAAAAATAAATGTCTCTTGGGGTGAAATAGGGTAAATAGGGGGGATGAGCATGAGGGTCATGTGTTTTTGGTCAAAAACTGCTGAACACTTAGTGCAGTATGAGCCAGTGCACTCGTAAATCACCCATCATAAACTGGGAAAATGCATTGGAAGTCTTAATGCATTGAGATGATGGATGTCAAGCTGAACGCCAGTTGGTGCACTGATACAGATGAGTTCCTAGAACACACATTTAGTGGGGAAACTAAACTTGCCTGTACTGCAAGGGGCCCAACCTCCAGATGAAAGTTCTGTTTTTGAGGGGATGAGGTCCTCCCTCATATTTTTGTAAGAACCAGGAAAGCCAAGTTTCAACACAGAATCTCAGACTCAGGACACTGGGGGTGGAAGAGAACAAGTCCAACTCAATTCACTTCTCTTTCTGCCACAATGACAATTGTCACAGGAGGACATCATGCATGCAACGTGATCATCCCAGACCATATGCCCAAGCTCCGACTTCACCCCATCATCCATTTGCATCGCTTGCTATCTAAAGGACAGATTTTGTCTGCAGAGGCACATCCAGGAAAGACTCTGATGCAGACTTCAGAAATAGATTTTTTATGTGGCAGAAAATTCTGGGGTCTTAATTATGAGAATAGCATTGTAAAGAGGTTCCATCCTAACCTCACAAGCAGGGGCAGAGCTAGATGAGACTATAGTGGTTATCAGAAAGAGAAAGTACAGGGAAGAGCCCTTTTAAACATCATGCTGAGGTAGATTTGATCAAGGGCAGAGGGCATGGCACCTCTGTTTAGAGAGATGGGGAGGGTAGAAACCAAGGTTACTTTGTTCTTGTTACATTTGAGGAACTCAAAGTTTTCCTGATGTCCCAGGGTTTTGGACATAGTATTTTATGTGTTAAATGCATTTTGTAAAGATTGTACTTATTTATTTTTAGAGAGAAGTGAAGGGAGGGAGAAAGAAGGAGAAACATTGCTGTGAGAGAGAGAGAGAAGCATTTATTGGCTGCATCTCTCATGTGCCCTGACTGTAGACTAAACCCGCAACCCACAATGTGCCCTGACCCCTGACTGGGAATAGAATTGATGACCTTTGGCTTTGTGGAATGGTGCCCAAACATCTGAGTCACACCATCATGGCTAGTATTTTATTTTTGTCATTTGATTTCCCTGTCTATTCAATAAACAGGGTGACTTTTTTTTTTTATTATTATTACATGGTTAAATTGTGATGTTGAAGTAATCAACACTTGCAAATTCTTTGAGGAGAAAATGGATGTTTTCAGGGAACAGGAAAACTAAGTTAATTTCCTTCTGTTCAAAGGTACAAACTTCAAATTATAAGCTAAAATAAATACTGGATGTATTGTATAACATAATGATTACTGCTGTGTTGTATATTGAAAGTTGCTTAGACAGTAAATCCTTAAAGTTCTTATTACAAGAAAAAAACACATTTTTCTCTCATTTTTATCTGTATGAGATGATGGATGTCAACTAAACTTATTGTTGTCATCATTCACAATACATAGAAGTCAAGTCATCATGCTGCACAACTTATACAGTAAGTAGGTCAATTATACCTCAGCAAAACTGAGAAAAATAAGAAAAGATGACCCTCTTCCCTCAAAGCATGTAAGAAGGAGAAAGATGGTACTAAGAAGGCCTCAAATGTTTTATAGTTAATGCATTGATTATCATGAATGCAATGACAAGAACCAGAAAACAAACAAACAAAAAAACTGACAATGAATAGAATATATATTAAACTCTAATGCATTTTTTTCTTTTTTTCAGTCATAGTTAAGAATTTTATCTTATTATGTGTTTGTGGAAAACTACTTTATAATTTTTTCTCTTTTAGTCAAGTGGCAAGTGATAAAAAAGAATATGTGATCTATCCCCATAAAGAGGACTATGAAGAAATAATTCAGAATTTCAGATGTGCAGGTCTCAGAGTGGGCCTCAAAGGGCACCAGAATTGATGATCCTAGACCACGAGGTTCCCACCTGTGCTGAAAGGAAGCTTCTTGTGGTCTCCTCATGAAGTACACGGAGAACACATATTATCCCTACTTCACTCATCCTCCCAATACTTTGAAGCAAATTCTTTTTCCAGGGACAAAGTAACTTTGTGGAATTAAAGTGGAAGCCAAGAGAATTGTGAAAGACTAAATGCTAAGTTGGAAAAGCACGTTCCTGAAAGAAGGATCCTCTCAGTTTAAGAGATACTGTGTAATACCTAAAATCCAAAGTTCTGATACTTTCAGATAATTCATAAATAATTTAAACTTCTTGACAACCAGTCACATTGTCATCATTATGGCCATTTGAATGCAGAGACAGAGAAGGTCATAAAATGGCTTCAAGATCACACAGTGAATGAATTTCAGGATGGCATGAAAGCTTAGATTTGTCAGTGTCGAAATCCACAGTTTTAAAAGCTATGCTGTCCTGCCCCCTCTCGCTGAAAAGGGATGCCTGGTTCTAAGATTTAGCTGTGGTTTGGGGCTTCTGTCAATTTAAATTTGACTTTGTTCTGGCTTCTAAAGCACTCAGACAGACACTTGCCAGATGGGTAATATAGAAAAAAAGAGCAGGACTAGCTAAAAAACTGTGATAGGTCCCGTTGTGTAATAAGGACCACAATCTTTTATTTATTAAGATGTTATGTTAAATATTTAAAGAGATCAACATTTAATTTTAATAAAACCTGTTGTTTGAAATGAGCTCATAGATTGAGAAATGAGCTCTTAGATTATGGATAACCAAGGGAACAATATCACAAATCTATCATATCTTTTGGATGAAAAAGCTCTTTACCTACTTGTTGTAAAACTTTTTTATATAGAAATTAAGTGTAGTAAATTTAGTATCACCACATTTTTAGCTCCTCCTATCGAATCCAGTCTGGACATGTGACTTGGGAGCATGGGTAGCAAGAGTCCTTGAAGCTTTTGGCTCTTGAAACCAAGCCATCAAAAAAAATAAATCCCAAGCTACTCTGGAGACATGACCCATCAACAGCCAGCACCAACTCCTGACATGTGAATGAGGCCGTGAGGCCATCATGGTTCATCTCATCTCAGGTAAGCCACTTGATGAGACCTCAGGTGACACCAAATGGCAAACTCTCCACCAATTTGTTATCAAATCTGGACCCAATTTGTTAACCCAGAAACTTTAAGCAAATAAAAGAGTTGTTTGATTGTTTTCAACTAAAGTTTGTGTGTGTGCGTGTGTGTGTGGTGTTACATAGCAATGAATAACTGATACATTAAGTAACCTTAATGTTATATAAGTTATGATTATTGGCTGACATGTGCAGTAGTAGAACAATATCAAAACTTGGAGTAATTGTACCTTTTAATAATAGGGTGATCTTGTAAATCTCACCTACTTTAATTCCTTCTTTTTCATTAGTAAATGAGATTCATATAAAATAGAATGATCTACTGTGGTTAAATTTCTGTTATGTCCCTTTGGAAACCCAAATTATTCTCATTCAATCTTTGAATTTGGTCATATCAGAGAAATTTTCAAATCACCTGAATTAAATACAGTGGTGACTTCTGCAAAAAGGGTGAGTGAGGGGCCCCCCAGAGTCACTGAGAATACTAGGTAGGACCTTATGATTTGAGAAAGAGGATATCCTTGGAATTTATTTTTTTGTTCACATTTCATAGGAAATGCTTCCCAAGGCATAAATTGTAACTGCCAGAGGGAGTTACAGAAAGGAGACTTTGATTCTGGGTGAGCAAGATGGCAAATGTAAGAATTATTCCTGACTCAATGTTGCTGGCATGGTTTGCTACTTCTGAAACCTTAGGAGCTTGTGATGCAAGGCCTAAAATCAACAAGGCCTCCCCACTTGTTACTATGAAGCTTGCCTCCTATAGCTCCTGCTGCTTCTCTGTGTTTCCAAGGGCAAACTTCATGTTGCCTCCATGGTCTGTGGTGTCCATCCCTGGACTGTGAGTATATATAATTAATAAATGGTTGTCAGTCCTATCTACCCACTGTTGAGTATTGTGTGTCTATCCATTCCTGTTACCCTTCGGGAAGAATTCCTCCCTTATCAACTATTAGTGGGGTCAAGGAGAGATGGTGACACAGAGCAACAACTAAGGACTGATACAAGGATCATTTCTACCTTGAGGTAGATAGACAGCTTCAGCAGCTACCTGGATCCACAAGAAATCCTTGAGGAGTGGACCTACCTGACATTAAAATGTCATAAGCCCAAACTTTACAATGCAGCCTGATCACCTGAAGCACATGTTACAGGCACAAGCCAGACTCTGGTGTCATCCTTGCTTGAATGTGGGTATATAATAAAGATCTTCTTAGGCTATTTCTAGCACTTGGCCTTTGTAAATAGCACTACTATGAACATACAGATGCATAGGTTCTTCTGAATTGGTGTTTCAGGATTCTTCAGATATGGAGTACTATGCAGCAGAAAGAAGGAACTCCTACCATTTACAATAGCATGGATGGAACTGGAGAATATTGTGGTTAGTGAAATAAGCTGGCAGCAAAAGTCAAATACCATATGATCTCACTTAATACAGGAGACTAATAAACAAAACAAACAGATGAGCAGAATGGAACCAGCAACATGGGGGAAAAAAGGAGCAGAATGACGGTGATTAGTCATTCTGTGGAGGGAGATAGCGGGAAAAGTGGGGGAAGGGTTTAGTTGAAGAGCTAGTGTGAGGGACCCATGGACATGGACAACAAGGTGGACCCTGTAAATTCTCTGGGATCTTGTAGAGTATTAGGTAAAGCCTGTGACGTAAGTGATTGGTTGAATCTGAAGTCCATGAAAAAAATATGCATACTGATTACAGTAATGATTGGTCTACTTTCCTCACAGCCTTATGGGAAAATAATATTCAGACCATGAGCATACTGAGAGACATTTTTAAAGATGTGGAGTTAAACTGCTCTATACCTTTGGTCAGGCTTTATGCCTGTTGTCCAGGAGCTTCCAGTAACCTCCATTATCTCAACCGTCCTACTTGTCCTCAATTTATCTTGAACCTAAAATGAAGATCTATAGAAAAATGCTTGCAAGTGAGTGGGTCACTGCTTGTTTCTGGGAGCCCCCAGCTATTCCAAACTAACACAGTAGTCAGCACTGACGTAGAATAATTTTCTAACAATTGTATCTAATTTCTTCACATCTACGTAAAACGGAACCACCTCTTTCTCCCATGCTCTACTGAAGAACAGTAGCTCATCCAGCTTGCCTCCATTTCAAAAGTGTGTTTCTCTTTGATATTCTGGTTTCTTGGTTGCCTTGGTACACCAGCTCTCTTGTGGCCTAAATTCAATCCATAACTCTGTAGATTAGCTTCCATCTTTTCTCATTAGGGTGGAAGCTAAACTTCGTACTCTTTTTCCAATGTAAGAGGAAATTAAAATCTAGTACTAATTTTAATCAACTGTTGTGCCCCTAGAACTGAGCACAGTGTCTAATAAGTATTTAATAGATAATTGTTTAATGATAAAGCAAGCAATTGACAAAAAGGACATATCATATATACATTGTCGCTTACGTCTTCTATTTGATTATTTAGGGATTTAATATGAAGCATGCACAGATATCTGTAAGAGTTCATGCCAGTATGATATACACATTGGATCTTTTATCTGGTATTTAACAACAAAACCCATTTTTTAAAGACTTTTTATTCATTAATTTTTAGAGAGAAGGCCAGGGAGGGAGGAAGGAAGGAAGCGAAACATAAATGTATGGTTGCCTTTTACCTGTCTCCAGCTCTGGACCTGGCTGGAAACCTGGTTTGCAACCTTGTTATGTTCCCTGACTGGGAGTTGAACCAGTGACCTTTGGGTTCACAGGCTGGCACCTATCCACTGAGCCACTAGCCAGGACTAAGAAATCCATTCTTAACCTTAGTTCTATGCAAATGATAAAGAAGATGCAAAATGAAATGAAAAATCTTACTGAGCTGAAAGTGTTGTAAAGGAGGCCTTTCAAAGCACTCCTATTACCATACAAGGAAGTATATGCAATGACTTATGGGGTTCTTTACAATCAGGATCGTCTATTAGGTTTAAAGATGACCAGACACTCCAGCCAACATTTTCCACAGAATGGGCTATGAGAACAGAGTGGCAGGATCAATTCAGTTGCATAGTAAAAGTTAAAATACTTGCAAGCTGGATAAAATTATCCAATTTTTCATAAGTAGATGAGGACATGTACTGTCAATACCATGAAACTGGCATTCACTAAAATTCATTGTTCTGTTCACACTTTAAAATACTATCCCAAGATTTATTCATTTGTTTTGTACATATTGTAACAACATGAATCAAAATGGAAATTACTTGGTATTAATGAGGATGTCATGTGTGATATAGGTTTTCCACTGTGATATTTGCTCTGTGATCAGTCTTAATTATGTTGTTTTCTCCTGGTGTTCACTTTCTCTCTTTCCCTCTTTATTTTGTCTCATACACCAACTTCCAAAAATAATATATTTAATGTAAAAAGGGGGCTACAAATATTTCAATTGTATTAAAATATAAGCTTTAAAGAAAAAAGAATATAAGAATAGTTGTTTACCAATGAATCATACAAAAATATTTATTTCTTACTTAACTTACTGCCTTTGATTTCAGTCTTTGCTGTTTGCATTGTTAAAGAATTAGAACATCTTAGATATCTTTTTGATCATGTGGAAAATATTCACAACTTATGTTTTATATATGACTGATATAAAATGTATACATTAAAGTAAAATGTATAAATTTGGCATAAAATATAGATCTGGTAAGTTTTCTTACCCTTTAGAGTGCCTGTGAATCCATGATGAAATGAAACTGCAAAGTCTTCAGTTAAAGAAGCACTGGTCTTTAGAACAAGACACTCCTGGTCAAATGTGAATGCTGCCCCTTTCTGCAGAACCCATTTTATATTCCATCCATGGTCACATCTTCCATTCTCTCTACTATAACTGCCAGGAAATACAACATGTGTGAGTACAATTTATGCATTATTATGCAACTTTAGAAAAGAAATATTCAAATAAAAAATAAATAGTATAATATGGAGAGTGGATGTTTCTTTTCAAAGAAACTTTATTATGTGGCAGTTATAAAATAAAATTTTTTACCCATAACTTTGCTTGAACTCAAGTTCATTTCAATAGACATTTCCAGCTTGCTTCAGAGGAAAAAAATGGAAATTGTAGCAAGACCTGGAGAAGATTAGCTTATAAATAAAATTAAGAATTTACTGACAGATGTGAATTAATGTTGAGTGAGGGAGAGAAGATGAAAGGCTTATTTTGCAAAAGATACATGCTGTAAGTAACAAATTTAAATACTGATAATAATGAGTAAATTATTAGAAAATTTATAAATATTAACAAATTATAAATTACAACAATTATAAGCTTTCAAAATTGCAACTTAACAAAAAAGAGAATTTTTAAAAATAATGTAACTATTAAATAAATTTAAATCATTGTTACAATTTTTTCTGACAGGCATAAAATCAGTAAGGATATAGTTGAACTCAATAACAGTAGGAATCAACTGAATATAATTGACCTATTAATATTTTTATCCAACAGCAGCATATACACTTTTTTTCAAGTTCACATGGATTATTCATCAAGATAAACCACTTCCTAGGCCATAATAATACTTTAACAAAATTAAAATAACTAAAATCATACTACATCTGCTCTTAGATCACATGGTAATTAAACTAAAATCAATTAAAAATAATTATAACATACTAAGATACATAGAGATTAAACAACACACTTCTAAATAATACATGAGTGAAAGAAAAATATCAAAATAAATTTTAAAATATGTTAAGCTAAACAAAAATGAAAATACACCTTACTGAAATTTGTGGACTACAGCAAAAGCTGTCAATAGAGGGGAAGTCATAGCATTGAAGAAAATACTGAAAATGGATCATCTGAATTTCCACTTTAGGAAACTAGAGAGAGAATGTAATTAAATCCAGAGTAAGATAAAAATAAATAATAAGAATTAGAGTATACATCCATAAAATGTGATACAAAAAGTTCAATGGAAAAAATATCAATAAAAGTAAAAGTTGTATTTTGAAAAGATCAATAAAGCAATACACATATAGCCAGGCTAAGAGAATGGAGAAAGGACAAAAATGACTAATACCAAAAATGAAACAGAGGATATCATTATAGTTCTTATGGACATTTAAAAGATAAAGCACACTATGAACAACTCCATGCCTGCAAATTAAATAAGCCAGATGAAATGGATCAATTTCTTGAAAAGCACTATTTTCCCAAACTTATTCAAGAAGAAATAAACAATCTGAATGGGCCTACAGCTCTTAAAGAAATTGAATCCATAATAAATAATGATACAAAACAAAACAAAACAAAACAAAAAAAAACCCCACCAGATCCATAGGAACTCACTTATGAATTCTACCAAACATTTTAGGAAGAAATTATACCAGTTTTCTATAATCTCAATACTTCCTTTTCTACAATTACTTTTTCTACAAACTAACAATACCCTTATACTAAACTTGGACAAACATACCACAAGTGAAGAAAATTACAAAAAATTACCTCTCATGAACCTAGGTACAAAATATTTCAAAAAGATATTAGCATATGCAATTCAACAATGTAAAAAGATTGGTTCAACATTTAAACATTAATTAATGAAATCCTTCATGGTATCCAATCATGATAAATATAACTCTTAGTAAACTAGAATTCAAGTAAACTTCCTCAACTTAAAAAAATGTCTACAAAGAAATCTTTAGTTAACATATCATATTTAATAGTGAAAAACTTGAAGCTGATCACTTTGCTGTCTTTGCAGTTTTACCTTTTCCAACATGTCATATTATTGGAATCATAGTGTATATACCTTCTTTTAAATTTTATTTTATTATTTGTAGAGAGAGGGGAAGGGAAAGAGGCAGAGAGGGAGAGAGACATCAATCAATGCATGGTTGTCCCCCATCTACCTCCAGCCACAGACCTGGCTGGAGTCTCGGCCTGCAGCCCAGCCATGTGCCCTGGCTAGGGAATCGAACCAGTGACTCCTGGGTTCGCAGGCTGGCACCCTATCCACTGTGCCACCAGCCAGGGCAGTGTATAGCTTTTTCATTAACTTTTTTCACTTAGTAATATATACTTAAGTTTCTTCCATTTTTTTTCATGGCTTAATAGCTCATTTCTTTTTAGCACAAAGCAATATATCATTGTCTAGATTAACCACCCTTTTAAAAAATTATATTGAATTTATTGGGGCATCATTGATTAATAAAATTATATAGATTTTAAATGTATTAGTCTATAATATATAATCTGTACATTATATTGTGGGTTCATCACCCAAAGTCAAGTTTCCTTTGGTCACCATTTATGCCCCCATTACTCTATTATACCCTCCCCAGTCTCTTAACCTCTGGTAATCACCATATTGATTCATTCATTTTCTAAAGAACATATTGGTCGCTTTCCAATTTTGACTGTAATAAATAAAACTGCTATAAACAATCATGTATATGTTTTTGTGTGAGCAAAAGGTTTCAACTACTTTGGATAAATAACAAGAAGTGTGATAAGAGTATTTTTACTTTGGCAAGAAACCAGCAAAATTGTCCTCCAAGCTGGTTGTACTACTTTGTATTCCCACTAACAATAAGAGTTTCTATTTCTCCATATCTTCATCATTTGATGTTGTCAGTGTTTCAAATTTTGGCAGTGTAGTACTGCTATCTCATTTTTGTTTTAATTTGCATTTCCTTGATGACATGCTGTGGAGAAACCTTTCATATATTTATTTCCCATATATATATTTTTTGATGAGACACAGACTACTAACTTATTCACCATATATACTTAACCCATTTTATGAGTTTTTCCTTTCATTATTTTGATTTGTTTCTTCTGACTCAATGACAGAATTTAATATTTTCAGTTAATGCAGCAACCATGCAGATACAAATCCATCAAAATAGTGAAGTACCCAGAAAAAGAACTGTATAACACTTTAATTTATGGCAGTGTTTGGCACATAGGTGGAGGAAAATAGGATTATTTAATAAATGGAGATTAAAAATTAATTTTTATGAAATCTAGGTGTTGCTGTGAAGACATGTTTTAGATATGATGAACATTTACCTAAATATACTTTGAATAAAGGCTAGCCTCCAAAAAGTGAATGGGCCCCAGTCAATTGGTTGAAAAACTTGAGAGTAAAGATAAGTTTCAGCTCAAGGCTATAACATAGCTTGAGTTTCCAGTCTGTGAGTCTGCAGAATTCAGTCAAGTCTGAATCATCAACTCCTAGTTGAATTGTAAGTCTGCCCACCTGCTTTACAGATTTTAGACTTGCCAGCTCCCACAATATCATGGGAATTCATTAAAATAAATTTTTCTCTGCCCTCTCATCTTCTCTCTCTGTTACTGTCTGTCTTTCTCTTTCTCTGTTTATCTCTTTATCTGGTTCTCTCTTTCTGTCTCTCTGATGAATGTCTAATACAGTAATGCAGATTCATGAGCTTTTCATGAGTTAAAATAATTTTGATGTATTAAAAATAAAAATGCAATAACTTCAGAAATGCACATGACAAATAAAACTTTAAGTAAAATAAAGTCAGCTCCCTGGCTGGTGTGGCTTACTGGATTGAGCGCCAGCCTGTGAACCAAAGGGTCACTGGTTCAATCCCCAGGCAGGGCAAAAGCCTGGGTTGCAGGCCAGGTCCCCACTTGGGGCTTATGGGAGGCAACCACACATTGATGTTTCTCTCCCTCTCTTTCTTCTTCCTTTCCCCTTTCTCTAAAAATAAGTAAATAAAATATTTTGTAAAAAAAAAAGTCATAGAATAATAAACAAAATAAAATATGATTAATGATAGGAATAGAGAAAGAAAGGCAGAAAAAAGATGAAGTGAAGCTTATGGTTACATATAAGTTATTCTGAAGGTCATACTTGCTTTCTGAGAGTGGGTTCACAAGAACTAGTTATATTTTTAAAAATAAGAAATTAAATATCATAATAAAAATAAGCCAGTGTGTACCAACGAGTGTGCCATAAACACAAGTCATGTGTAATTTAATCTTATCCATCTGAGATCTGTTAAACTATAAATAAATAACCAAATAAGTAAACAACTCAGTAAAATCAATGGATTTATGGTGCCAAAGAATGGAGGCAGGGAAAAGAATCATGAAAGAGACTCATGATGAGCAATGTGCACCTTTCATCTGTGAACCTTATTTCTCCAGCCTGTCAGGTGGACTGAAACAGGAGCAACTTTCAAAACTTTGGCTGCATCCCAGAATCACCTGGAAAGTGGAAAATCTTGATGCCTCACTCCCACAGTCTTGTTTAATTGGTCTTAGATGTAGCCTAGGTGTTAAACTATTTCAATGATTCTAAGGTGCAGCTGAGGTTGAGCTTCATAAGGTAAGAGGTCAAATTTTATTTTGAAGGTGTTTGGGCAATTGATTAAGGTTGAAAAAGGAATAAGGAGGTAAATGGTAATGGAAAATATACAATAAAAATTGTTTTTAAAAAATGAAGTTACTTTAAAGAAGACGAGAAACTTGAATAGAGCTGCCTTATAAGAAAGAGAACCTCAGACACAGAGTAGAAAAAGATTGTTAGGAGTAGAGATTGTGGTCACAAAGGAGGCTGGAGTGGCTCTTCTCTATAGGAATGTAAAAGAGTGGATATAACAGACACATAAAGCAGGAGACTCTTTTGTTGACAAATAAGTGTGGAGTCTGGGAAACAGAAAGGTGTGCTGGTTGTCCTATGAGTCTAGCGGGAGAAAGAATTCCCACTTGGTGGTGGTGAGGTATGTTGGCTTGGGGTAGGTGTGGGGAGAGGAACCCTTGGCTTGTTGATATGCTGCCTTTGTAGGGCCTGGGAAATGTTCTAAGAAGAATCCTGTTAGCTACAGAAACAGATTTGTGAGTCAATGGAGCAGCTGAAGCCTTGGTTCTAAGGAGATGGGTAAAGGGAAAAGTGATAGATAATATTAACATTTTCTAACAAGCTTGTGAGCATTGTTCAGGAATCTCTACTTCTTATTCTGAGCACTTTGCACTATGTGTGTTGGCATGTTGTCCTTCTAGGGATCAGAGTCTCAGTGGCTGCTGAGCTGGGGCACACCAAGGAGGGCCACCCTCCTGCCTTTCAAGTACCCAAATGTTTAGTGTAGTATCACAAGCAACATTTTCCTTATTGTTTTGTTTGCATGCTTTTTAATTTTTAAATAAAAGTTGATGATCCATTAATTACAGGTAAAATGATTAGTTAGTAATAATGACTTTCCTAGTTTCATAACAAGCCATTTAAAGGTTATTAATGATCAGATTAATATTGATATTGCTAATCAACTTAATAATGAATAATCAAATAAAAATCCTACATTTTATTTATTTATTTATTTAAGATTTTATTTTACCACCTTTAGAAAGAGGGGAAGGGAGAGAGGCAAAGCGGGAGAGAGAGATCAATGTATGGTTGCATTTCACCTGCTTCCAGCCACAGACCTGACTGGAGACCTGGTTTGCAACCTGGTTATGTGCCCTGGCTGGAGAATCGAACCTGCGGCCTTTGGGTTCGCAGGCCGGCGCCTTATCCACTGTGCTACCAGCCAGGGCCAAAAATCCTACATTTTATCAATTTATAACTCAGCTATTGAAAGCCTTGCCCAAGTTATTTCTATAATACGAACATTTGTAGTTTATCACTTTTTTTCTTGAAATAAATTAAAGAGGGAAAACATCTAGATCTATAGCACAAATTTAAATTATTAGCCTGTCTTCTTTTCTAGAAGCACAGGGTATTTGAAAGACTTTGCTTTCATTTTCTTTTGATTCTTTATTTTAAGGAGAAAAGTTAATGGTGGATGCCTTACCTGTCTTTGCTGGCCCCCACCATCCCTAGACCTAAGATTTGGCTATGTAACAGGCATCGCTAGGTGCTAGGAATGAGAAGCATAGGAGTGTACAGCTTCTCCTAAGGGTCTATAGTCCTGATCCTAAAGCCAGCAACCAGGCAGAAGTGATTGTCAAACTACACTGGGAAATCTGTCAGTGTTTTTGAAAGAAATTAGGAGCAGGGGGAAAGTGGATCTAGCTTGTGAAAATACAGAATGAAACAGATGCCGTCAAGCCTGCGGCTTTGACCTTGCCTCTGTCAAGCACTCTTGTCTCACTCTTGAAGAAAACAGAAGAAAAGAGAAAAGGTCAGAGCTCATCCAGAAGGGGTAACCTACGTCTCATCTCCTGCTGTAACTTGGCTGCCTCATCCTGCACCTTTGACAGCCTGAATAGCACCATCTCCAACTGCTCAGACTGCAGGATGAGCTGGGGTGAGCAGCAAGGTGGAGATAAGGGAGAGGTGTCAGGAGTAGGGCTGGAATGGAAGCATTAATTCTAAGTTCTTCACCCATTTGAGTGCTACTTGAAGCTGAACCAGGCAATAAGATCTCTTGGAAGCATCGGGTAACAGCAGGAACAATCTCCCATGACTTTTCCTAAAGGCAGGGACAACACAAATTATACTTGGGACTGTAATATTTACAAAAAGGCCACACTCCAAGCTAATGGCAGAACCTCTCGTGTCTCATTCTTAGTTGTGTTGTATGAAGTCAACATTATTCGCAGGTTTAATTCATATTGAATCTGATGGTCCAAAACTGGGAAAAGGATAGGATGTTCATGGTCTTTGTCTACTGCACAAATAAGGTTTGAAGGTTGTTAAATATTTCACCCTGGGGCTGGGAAAACGTGCATGACTTAGAACTTGGCTCTCTTTGATTCTGAACATGAACATGAAATATTTGGTTGATGGAGTGACTGTAACAGTGCATGTCTGGAACGCAGAGGGGCATTTATGATAATTAGAAATAATCAAATCCAGACCATGGAAATTGGTGCAAGAGAATATTAAGTAATTTGTAGCCAAATGACTTTAGGACCTTAAGGTAAAATTTCCAGGTGGTGCTTATAGGACCCATAAACACTTGATTTAAAGGGGCAATATTAACATGGAGGTTTATGATCAGAGCATTGAAATTAAATTGATTGTGTCTGCTGTGGCTCTAAAAATAAAAATTGAATAATAATTCAGCTACCTAAGTTAAACGACTTACAGCTATGATTTGTACAGCAGAGCAGTATCTGACATCAGCACGGTTCAGGGACTAGGGCAAAGAATACCAGAAAAATCTTCTGACCCAGATTGAGAAGTCTCAGGTTCTCACCCAGACTTTCTAATTTGTTTTCTACATCCTCCAGGGACAGGACCAGCACTTCACTGTGTAAAATGTTGGGTGAAGTCAGTGTCCCAGGTGACAATGTGCTGAGAAATTTTGAATGTCACTGTCCAAAAAGCTGACTGTTAAGGGGGTTTTTTGAAGTGTGCAAAACAAGACATGAACAAGACAGAGAGGTAGGCCAAGATGAGGAATGAAGAAAAATTTGTGGCACTCTTGGGGAAACAGAGTATCTTATAAAGCTCCTTGGACAATTCTAACTGGTGGAAATCAATGAGTATCAAGCTGATTCAGATACCACATAGGAAGTGGAGGTTATAACAAAAATTCTTGTCCTACATACCTTATAAGGTAGTTGGAAACATCACATAAGGAAATGTGCTGACATTATTCTGTAAACTACAACCTGTAATACAAATGCAAACCCATATCTAATAGGTATAATATGAAGAGAGTGAAAGCTATTTGTTAAATGAACAAAGTCAACACATGGGTGGCAATGTAGGAAAGAGGAATATCATTATTCAAAAATTGGAAAACATGGATCTTTCTTCTTCCTGAGGGGTTTACCAGCCATTCAGGATTGACTGGAATAGAAGTTCAGAACACTGATCATGGAACTTGGATTTGACTCCAAATCCAAAACAGATAAGAAGACTGTTCCTTAGTCTTTTTATCTGCAAAATAAGGTGGCAATAACATTGCTTGGCTCAAATGGCCTTCAGGATTAATTAACTTGATCCCTATGAATGCTCCATAAAAAGAGAGGTTCAAAGAACAGATGGGGCTGGAAATAGAAATTTGGGAGTTATTGGTGAATAGATAGTATTGAAAGGCTCAAGAATGACAACATTGCAGGGAAAAATCTAAATAGAGAAAGGATGCAACGTCTGAGTCTAAAAATAAACCAACTTTAAGATGTTGCAAAATTATTTTTTAAAGTATCAACTAAGTTTCTTCCTCCCTTAAAAGGAGCAGCCCCTGGGATAGAAGGAATCTGTGAGAGGGCAGTTTCCAAAAATGGTGGGAATTCAGGGCTTGTGAATAGGAAGGGCCCATCAACAACAGTAAATACTGCTTCTGGGACAAAAAGGATGAAGACCAAAAACTTATCATGGAATCTCACAATGTGAAGGTCACTGCTGACCTAAACAAGAACACTTATTTTTTTTAAAGATTTTATTTATTATTTTTAGATAGAGTGGAAGGGAGAGAGGCAGAGAGGGAAAGAAACATCAATGTATGGTTGTCTCTCACCAGCCTCCAGCCACGGACCTACTGGAGACCTGACTTGCAACCTGGTTATTTGTGCCCTGGCTGGGGAATTGAACCAGCCACCCCTGGGTTCTCAGGCCTATACCTTATCCGCTGTGCCACCAGCCTGGGCTCAAACAAGAACACTTTTAATGTCTGGGTAGGGACAAAAGATTCACAGAAGATGGTTCAAGATAGAATTATAAGAGAAAATTCAGTGACTGCAACAAGACCCTCTTTTCAAGAGCTGTGCTTCATAAGCAGTAGCTAGAGGAATAGACAGGTCTAGTGTGGTTTCAAAATGAGAGAAAAAACTTCATGTTACAGTGAATCTGAGGCCCTATAGGCTCTGAATCCTCACCCATGGTTCACTTGGGGTCCTCTTCTGCATCTTGGAATGTTTGTCCTTGCTCATGCACATGATGCCCTCTGCAGGTTCTCCAGGTCATCTACTCCAGACAACTAGATTAGCAAGATTCCAGCAGCTCAAACACAAATAAAGAGATGAAAAGAGTAAAACACTTGCCTTGAGAGTGAGCTGAGGGCTTCAAAAAGTCAGAAATAATACAGTGCAATAGGAAAAGGAAGTGTAAAAAGAGAGAAAGAGGGGCCTTAGCCTTGCAGGGCAAAATAGGAACATTGAGGGTCATACGGAAGATTCTGGTGGACACAGCAGTGTGTCTGCTACTCTGATGCATGTGTTTTATATCTCTAGTATCTGTCCTTTAAGAGAAAAGTTTTATTCTAAAGATGGTCATTACTACACATGATACACAAATGACTTTACAATTAAACAGGAATTGAATGATAGTCCGGCAACTCACCATGCCGTAGAACACAGCTTATTTCATTTGCATCACCTTAGGTATAGCTGAAACAACCTGGAAAGGTGGATGTTATCACTCCTTTATTTATAGCAAAGAATCCAAAACTCAGATGATACATCTGACAAGTGGCTGGGCCCACGCTGGCTCCCAGGTTCTTACTCCAGATGCAGAGCTGTTTCCAAATGCCAAATATTCTCCTCAAAATCTGCACCACATGGTAGGCAGAGTAAAGCTGATGCTAAAATAAAGGATCTGTTCCACACTGTCAAAAAAGTATGATGTCAGCAAAGGCTCATCTCTGTTTTTTAAATGTAGTTGATGAAAGCTGAGGAACTTCTTCATGGCTCAGTGTGGACTCGCACTAGGTCCTGAGAACTGAATAAAGAATGATATTGCTTTTATGACATGAATCTTATTCTTGCTCAAAAAAAATCTTCATAAAGAAGAAAGTTTATCCCTGGCTGATGGCATAATGTATAGGTGCTGGCCTGTGAACCCAAAAGTCACTGTTTGAATCCCCAGCCAGGGCACATAACCAGTTTGCAAGCCAGGCCTCCAGCCAGGTCTATAGCTGGAGGCAAGTGAACATTTAATATATGGAGGCAACTGTACATTTAATGTCTTTCTCACTCCTGCGACTCTCCCTTACCCTCTCTCTAAAAATAATAAAATCGTAACAAAAATTATCATGAACATATATTAAAAAAAAGAAGAAAGTTTCTGATTTATTTCCCAGTCCCCAGAAAACTGAGTCCATAGTTGTCATTCAGTAAATTCCATTGAATGAAAAAAGGATGAATGGAGCACTGCAAATAGGACATACAATTTGCTGGAAGGTAGATGCTTCAAACAACAACAGGCTAATAGATTTATTTTGGCTTTTGAAAAAAAAATGTTCTATATAAATAATTTATGTAACTAAAAGTTAGTAATGAAATGACTAATTTAGCTGTTGACGTTACTGAAATAGAGGTTTGCCATATAATTATGTTTTCCTATAGGCTAAAATCTTTTTCTTTTTGGGGGGTGGATTATAGTTTTATTATAAATGATACACCATGGGAACAACCACGTAGAATGAAAGAAACATATAGGACAAGGTCTAGGAGGGATGAGGATGCAAAGCTTTCATGACCTCATTTGTGGAACCTGGCACGTTACTCTCCCAGCACATGGATGTCTTCACCAACCGGTAACTAACTTCTTGGTCCAGAGTTTTTATTGGAATTTCATTACATAAGCACAATTGATTCTCCCCAAAGGTCAACCTGGTTTAAAGTTTTAACCCTCTGATCATACAATTGTTCTTTTTGATCACTAGCCTCCCTCCTGAGCTATCTAGGAGCCCCACCTTGAGCTGCCTAATTTACATAATAAAGACAGTCCTGCCACTCAGGAAATTCCAAGGATTTCTGAAGCTTTTTGCCTGGAACCAGGGACAAAGACCAGATATGATTTTGTTATTGTTGTTGATTTTATTGTTTTATTGTAGCACAGATGTATTTCATAAAAACAGCTTGGATTTGGCTTTTAGTGATTATTACATTAGTTTAAATAATATTTTCTAGGTACCCCAATGTGTTTATCACCAATCTTGTGAGGAGATGAGGGAGGTATAAGGCATGTTCCCTGCCTGAAGGTCTATTTCAGAGGGCCAGATCAATATGGAAATACCATAATACTAAAAACTATTCCAGGCACATTTTACATATATGTTCTCATTATGTTAGTTGGAAAAACCTGGTTCTTTTTGCTGAATTACAGATCAGCAAGTCTATTAGTCTGCAAGCACAGTTTATTGGTGATCCAGTCTCATGGAAGGTGGGTATGAGAGGCATAGGTTCAGGGCAAAGCAGAGTAAAAGTGGCAAAGGTAAGGGTAGTCAAACACTCAGGTGGCAACTGTCCAGGTGGCCAGAGGTGGGGTGGCCAGAGAAAGCCAAGAACCTGAATTTTTTCTTTAGACAACTTTTTCTTCAATTAAGCCATGGTGGCATCCATCTAATGTGCTCTTCACATATCTTTAACTTCTTGCTGAACAAAGTTTTTCTTTCTTTGATATTCAGGAGCATTCAAACTTGTTATTTGCTAAAATTAAGAGAATTTGGGTGGTGGGTTGAAACAGAACTTATGTTTAAAATATATATATATATATTTTTTTTTTTTTTCTAAAAATGGCTTTTTGAGATTGCCTTTGTTGTCCCAACTTCATGTAACACCAAGGTAATACAGGTGGAAGGCACTTACTGTATTAGTTACCTATTGCTACATAACAAATTACCACAGAATCAGTGGCTTAAAATTACACACTTTTATTATTGCAGTTTCAGGGAGTGAGGAGTCTGGACCCTCACTCAGCTCAGGGTTACACAGATTGTAGTTAAAGTATTAGCTGGGGTGGGACAGTGCTCATTTCTTTGTTCTGTAACACTGAGCCACTCAGTTCCCAGGGGCAGCCTGTCATCCCTACCATCCCTGACATTCAGGCCTCTCCTCTTTCTTAAATCCAAAAAATGGCACACTTGTTTCTTAGAGGCGCTTGCCTCTGAACATTTGTTTGTTTATTTATTTATTTACTTACTTATTTATCTACTTATTTTGAACATTATTTTAAAAGGCTCATTTGGAGAGGCCAGGTATGCTATGATGACCTGCCTTTTGAATGCCTAAAGTTCAACTGATTGGGTATTTTATTTATACCTGCAAAATCCCTTCACCTTTGCCATACAATAGAACTCAATCTTGGGTGTTATGGATTGGGTTATGTTTCTCAAAAAAGATATATTCTGGTACCCGTGAATGTGATCTTACTTGGAAATAGGCTCTTTGCAGGTGTACTCAAGTGAAGATGAGGTCACTAAGATGGGCCCTAATCCAATATGACTGGTACCTTTATAAAAAAGTAGAAATTTGGAAACGCAGACATGCACTTAGGGAGAATGCTATGTAAAAATGAAGGCGGATATAGAGTGGTGTTTCTAGTGGCTAAGGAACACCAACAATGGCCAACAAACTAATAGAAGCCAGGAGAGAGGGCTGAAACAGTGTCTCCTCACATCCTCTGAAGGAACCAATCCTGATGAAACCTTGTCTAAGACATCCTTCCTCCATATCCATGAAGATGATACTTTACTATTGTTTAAACCATTCAGTCTATGATGCTTTGTTATGGTGGGTCTGGGAGACTCATACAGTATGACATCCCAACATAGTCACTATTTTGCCTTTCCTCAAAGGGAGGAGATTATGCAAAGCATGTGCATTGTGGGGAGGAAATTGTGAGACCACCTTGAGACTCTGTTCAGCACATTCTCCAAAGTCCACAGACAGGTTCTCTTCTTCCCTGTGCACCACACGGCTGTGCAGATTGCCCTTGAAACCTTGGAAATGCAGCATGGAGCTGTTCCCTATTAGCCAAACCATCACAGTGCATGCTGTTAAGTAAAGCCTGCAACATTCCTGGGCTCATTTTATTACCTGTAAAATTACAGGATGGAGGTAAATAATTCATAAAGTTCTTAAGTTTCTGAAATTCCATGATTGATTCATTCTACAGAGTTACATGCAGAGACTGGTTAGAGTTGGTCTCTTTTTAGCTCTGAGGGCAGTGTTACCTCTTTGAGGTTTGTAGCTGTGCTCTGGGTAACTGGCTTGCCAAGATCTGAATTATGGGATAAACAAGACATTACCTCATTTGGTTTTATTGGATAGGTGTATAATTAACCCTTTTAATAAGAACATAGACAAGCAAGCTTATCGTATGAACATCATTGAACAAACTCTCTGGGTGAATTGAATCACTGGTTCTGACCTGTTTTGGTAAAGAAAATCAAAAATATTAATTAAATATGTCTAATGCAAATTTTACTTCAAGCCCATAATTTTATTACTTCCTTATTATCTCAGTTAATAAAGTATGTTTTATACATTTTTTATTTTCATTTTTAGTACTCCTTCTATACAAAAAAGAAAAAGAAAAAGTTTTTATCTTTGCTTAAAATAGTTTTAGCCTATTGGAAAAATATTTCAGTTTTATATTATAAATGAATTCAAATGGAGGTATTTTATAACCATTAAGTTACCTACTTCAATGTTAAAAATAAAATAAGAACAATTTCCCTTCATGAACCTTCTCTGTATAATGCTGTTGCTATACAAACTCTGACTTGTTTAGAATGCACTGAAGAAACAATGGGAAATCCAAATGAGGAACAACAATAGCAACAAAAATCAGTCATTAAACTTTCACCTGCTCAAATGCCTCATGAACAAAAATCACTTTCTAAGGAAGGCATTACTTTGCAAGAAAAAGATAACAATCATGGGTATACGTTTTTTAAAAATACAATATTTGAAAACATAAAATCCTGCTATTCTTTTCACACAGGAATTACAAAATAGTAACTGATCTTTTCATAAGAACTTTTCTTCATCTTGTTCTTTTCAGTTTAAAAGTACAAATTCCAGAATCTTTTACAAAACGTTTTTGTGAACCATGGCTCTGCTGCTTATATTTGCACTTTGGGGCACTTCCCATGTCCCCTGCAACCGAGGAAGACTTTCTACAGCCTTCCTTTAAATGCATGTAAAGACCTGATGGAGTTGTGTTAGGCAGAGGGCATGGCATTGCTTTGCCTTTATCTGTGTATTTCTTTCTGGGTTCTCTGAACTTGAATTTCTCTTTAAAATGTCCATTAATTCCTATTAGGGGGCTACTAGTAAAGAAAATTGTGTGTTAGCTTTTATCAGTCGGTATGAATAAATGTTAACCATTCTCAGTTAAAAGCACTCCTTTTAGCTCCACTCATGTGAAAACAGCCAGAGCAGCATGAACATCAGCAAATGATTTAGAAGATGAATGCACTCACACCCACACAAAGACTTGGAGATGTGTATTAGCATTATAGATTTTAATTTGAAATAATGTCAGTCTTTTCGGGCCTGCATTGTAGTGCATGAGCTGCCATCTGCTTATAATAATGAGTCTGACAATCCACGTAAATGTGATTTGCTGCCTCTTTGCCAACATAATGGTTGGGATATTGATCCTAATGGTGGAGCAGTTGCAGGCATTTCATTCAACAGAAAGAGGACAGGCCCTGAGCGGAGGTTTCTGAGAATTCAGGGGGCATAGCCATTGAAAACAGACATGTGTTTCCTCACACTAGTGACAACACTAGGCATGTCCATAATGGTCATAATTTCTATTCCTTCTAAAATTTTAGTAAAATCAATTAAATTAAGGGAAGACCAGATCTGAAATAAAGATATTAGCCTATCCCCACCTTTTTATTTCTCTCTGTAACACTTAAGATGGGAGTTGACCAACTAAGAACTTAGAAGAGCTCTATAGTCTCTTCTATAGTTATAAGCTCTTATAGTTATAAGAGCTAAACATTTGAGATTGCTATCCATTATGGTAATCACTAGCCACAGGTGGCTATTTACAAATATTTTAAATTAAAATCAAATAAAGTTAACATTTTATTTCCTCATAACTCAACAAGATATGTACATGCTCATATTCATGCCAGGATTATCCATAGCCACCAAAAGGTGGAAGCAATCAACATGTCCGTGGGCAGATGAATGAATAAACAAGAGGTGTTATATACGTGTACAAGTAATGAAATATTTTTTTGGTCTTAAAATGGAAGGAAATTCTGACACATGCTATATCATGAAAGAAGCTTGAGGACGTTATACTGAGTGAAAGAAGCCAGTCACAAAAGAATATGCACATTGTGCAACTCATTACATAAGATACCGAGATTCATTGTCTAGCGAGTAAAAAGTTCCAGTTTTATGAGATGAAACATTTTTAGAGATGGATGGTGGTGATTTTTGCACAAGAATGATAAATGCCCTTAATGCCACTGAGCCATATAATGAAAAGAGTTAAAATGGTACCTTTTTTATTATGTATATTTTACCCCAATTAAAATATTAATGCAACCCTGGTTGGTGGCTCAGTGGATAGGTCTGCAAACCCAAAGGTTGCTGGTTCCAAGCCAGGCCACATAGCCAGGTTGCAGGCCAGGTCTCCAGCCAGGCCCGTAGCTGGAGGCAGGTGAATGGCAACCAGACATTGATATTTCTCTACCTTTCTGACTCCCTCCCTTCCCCTCTCTCTAAAAAATAAATAAATAAAATCTTTTAAAAAATAATGAGTGCATTATTTGCCCTATAGCCATTTATGTTGCTAGTGGCTATTGTATTGGTTGGCACAAAAATAGAACATTTCTACCATTGCAGAAAGTTCTGCTGGACATCAATGCCTTAGAGGAATGCAGCTAAGTCCTTCTTGGTAAAGAGAAAATCCAACCTCTGGAATAAAGAAGTCACTGGTTCGATTCCCCAGGGCATATAACTGAGTTGCAAGCCAGGTCTCCAGCCAGGTCTTCAGCTGGAGGCAGGTGAAAGGCAACCATACATTGATGCTTCTCTCCCTTTCTTCCTCCTCCCTGCCCTTCTTTCTGAAAATAATGAATGAAATCTTAAAAAAAAAAAAAAAAAGAAACATTTACAGAGAGTATAGAGAGTTCTGGGCTTTGCATATCTGTGCACACAAGAAATGCTTAAAAACAACCAGCAACTATATTCATGTAATAGAAGGTGGCTTATAAAACTGAGCTTTACCAATTTTGACTTATTTTTTTCTGTTTTGTGTGATGCATGTTTTATTTTCAGAATGTTTAACCATTAGCTTGTGAGAGATTACTGCAATTAGTCATGTAGGTCCTCTCCTCTTTCCAATTGCATGTATTGAAAAGACTCTGAAAGTAAATCTTTAATATTGCTATAAAAGTAAGTCAAAGTGATCTATGCCATTTTAATAACAGAAGCTACTTTTGAATGTGATTTATCAAAAGAGATTAATTTATCAAATTAATCATAGCATACATAGGTAGGATGTATAAATCATAGGTAGGCATGGGGATTAGTTCTCCTGGCCCCTTAGCCATCTGTTCTTATCCTAGTCCTATAATATCCAGATTGCTTATGTTAGTTTATACATCTCCAAGTAAGGTATTCTTTCATGAAGTTAAATTCCTTCACTATAGAGCTTTATAGAACTCTACCCAAAGGAGCTAGTTGGTAAAATGTTGAATAAACCTGATGGTGTGGGGCCTCATATCACACATCCCATAGTCATTGTGACTGGGAAGTAGCTCCTATTTTATTCTCTTAAATGTGTCATTTTCTTTCTTTGAAGGGACCATAGCATCTGCCTCATGATAACTACAAAAATAAATCACATAGAGTAAATGAAAAGTGTTGGTCTTTTTTGCTATTATGTATAATTATGATGATGATGATGATGATGATCCATATGAATGGAATTTTGTAATCTGACTTCATCACATGTAAAATCTGCTTGGGATTATGGGAAACATGAAGGAATTTACATAAATGAATTTAGGTGAAACATGCAGGGTTGGGCCTTTCACTTCTGCTTTACACATAAATCCCATTTGTCAAATGTGAGATGCTCCCTCCATTTGACAGAACTGAGAACTGAGGTTCAGAAATGAAAAGCATCTTCCCCAAGGTAATGGATATCGGCCAATAATGCACTCTGAAAGGCTCGTATGGCCTAAATTGGCTTGAGACCCACCACTCCTGTTCCTGTAAACTTGACTAGTTGAGTTATATCCCACATTTCAAAATTCCTATATTACAGACCAGGATCCTTGTGAACAAGTGAGTGTAATAAACTGCTAGGTAATGAATGCTGAGTAAGTGTTAGGGATAACTGTTATATTTCAATTGGGGGAAATTTCAAATCTATTCCTAATTTTGAGCCCTCTGCATGATAACTCTGAAGGTGTTTGGTATTTTCATTCATTAATGATTCATTCATTTTAACTTAGAACTTTAAGGGCACAGGTGCACCTTACTATATTTCCATCCATAGTACCTAAATTAATTCTGGGCACTTAGTAGTAAATGCTTCCTGCAGCAGTGGCCCAAAGGCACTACTGGGAGCTTCCCGAGGACTCAACTCTGCTCCTGCTGAGGTGTTTGGCCTCACACATCTGGCAGGTAAGTAAGCCACTACTATCTTCCTGAACCCTCTCAAAAATTCCTTATAATACAGAGTAAGGAATGCATTCTCGCCTGGTATAACTTCAGTGTTCAAGTTTGTGGTTTTGTTTACAAAGGTAACTTTCTTATCATTGATGTCAGATGTACTTTTAAATTTAATACCCATGTCTAATAAAATACATAAAATTGAATAACTTGTGTATGTACTTGGACATGGTCTGTTCTACCATAAATGGATCTTCTGAAAAGTTCATATTTTGTTGTACCAAAACAGTCACTGTTTTACCTATTTACACCCCAATTATTTAATGCCACTAAAGAGGCCAAGCTCTGATGAAGACTGGGGAAGAAACTAGCCAAAGAACATGTATGAATGGCCCATTGACATAGACAACAGCATGGGATTTGACTGTGGAAGACAGGGTGAGATGGACAGGGGCAGGCAAAGGGATAAAAATTGGAACAACTATAATAGAATAACAATATAAATGATTAATAAAAAATAAAACGTTACTTGGAGTTACAAAGAAAAAAATACTTTGATATGCAGGATTGCAATAGGATGGCTCTATTCAACCCTTCTGGCTTCACTAACTCTGTTTCAAGTGTAATTCAGTTTCCGTGTCTACAATCATAAACCAATCATAAATTGTAATACCATTTGTTAATTTATTTACTTTAAAATAAAATAATCATTTTTTCACTCTTTTGAAATTTGAAAAGCATGCACATTCTTAATAAAGTTAGCTTGAGTCACAGACAAATGTTGAGTACCTTACCACAATTAAAAACATTTAAACTACCACTATTGCAAAAGTGTTTTACATAAGGTTATTTTATCTTTTATTTAATTATAATTTTAAGGACATAAGTTATTGCAATGTTCCATCTTTAATATGGCTTGTTGGAGGGGCAGAAATACTATAATTATCTTCCAATAATTTGAAGTTAAGAAAATTTATTTTATTGTCATCAACTAAGAAAATATTGCTAATTTTTAAACATCTTTCTACAAAGTTCTTTCAATTTTTAGTTTCATATATTTACCTTATTTATTCATTTTTTCCTGTTAGTTTTACTAATCAGATGAAGACTTGAGGAAAATCCTTTACTTAAAATTTCATTTCTATTGTCTTTATTTGCCATTGCATTTATTGCAGTTAATAAATATAAAAATAAAAATAATTCAACTATCATTTATTTAACTTCTTTCCGATTCCAGGCACTAATTTATGGAGGAAGTCAGCATGCATAAATACATAAAACAAAGCTTCTTCTTTCATGACTGTCATGGTCCTTTGTCAGAGACACACATGCAAACCTAACATTCAAATGAACTGCAGTGATTCTCTGGAGGAGAATGAGCAGAAAACGTTGAGAAGGCCAAGAAAGCAATGAGGGTTTCTAAAGACCTGTGTGGTCATCAAGGCTGAGTAGAAACTAGGGTGTGAGGGTAGGTAGGAAAATGCCAGAAGGTATCAACTATACTCAAAACACAGTCTTGGGAAACACAGGCTATTTGTGCATTTTTAAGAAACACCCTCTGGCTAGAGACTTGGTTCTGAAATGTATCTCTTGAGAGACAAGAGGAGATGTGTTTTTATTAATTCAAATCCTTAATATAGGGTGCAGACCAGGTTCTAGATATGGATAGGTTGTCTGGTATTCCCAGGATCATCACTTGGAAATAGTAGGAATTTGGAAATGTATGAGATCTGTCCAGAAGGTATATAGCTATTTAATGTGAAAAAATGGAGATATTTATTGAAGAATATACAAGATACAAGAAACATTGTACATAGGATAATGACATCTCAGTTCACTTCAAAGTAAGCACCTTAGGACCTCACACAGTTCTCCCAATTGCCATCATCTGCCCCATTGTATTTTCTTGAATCTCATTGATGATCTGAAATCTCTTGCCTTTCAAAGGTGATTTTAGTTTTGGGAAAAACCAGAAGTCACAGCACACCAAATTTGGGCTGGAGGGGGTTGATTCACCTGGGTAATTTGACATTTCACCAGAAAACTCTGCATGAGACATGATGCATGAGAAGGAACACTGTCATGATGAAGCTGCCAACCTTCTGAATCATCTGAATAGTGTCTGTGGAGGAATGTTCAAGCTTCATGCAAAATTTGATGTAGACTCGTTGTTCTATTAGCTCAGTCATTTTGAATATGATGGTCACATAGTACATATGTTCACTTAATGGCATCTATCACCCCACTGACTAGTACAGTGAAGTCTGAAGCACTCATTATTCATGCATGCATATTCCAGTCCACTCTTCTTGGCACCCAGGTTACTGATGGCACACAAACCATTCTCATTATATACAATGGCTGGACTTTTTCTGGACAGACCTCCTATGTCTGGACATTAGGTGAACGGTATGCACAAGCATAGTGACTTCTGTTATCAGCATGTAGAGAGGTGCTGGCTCAGGGCTTTGGGAAGCTGGAGGTCTCCTGGGGTGACAGGAAAAAGAAATAAGGAGAAGTTAGAGAACATTAGAAGACCAGAAAATGGAATGGCAGGTATATAAATGCAAGGTGAGGATGTCACAGAGAAAAGGAAGGAAAGAGGTTTGATACCTGCTGAGTGCTCAGCATCTTAGGAGAAATCAGAAGCTTGGGGTCTAAACACAAGCCTACGATTTCTGTATTGGAAATTAGGGCATAGTTGCTTTCTTTAGGAGAGCAGTTCCAGGGAAGGGCAAACTCAGGGAGGCCTAGGGTGGTGCAAATATTGGTGGATGAGGAAGCAGAGGAATTTATGCAAGTTGTCCTCTCTTCTCTATTCACCAATTCCACATCAAATATTGTCCACAGTTCACGTGGAAGTTCACTTTATTGTTCCTTTTTCCTATTTAAATGCCTCTTTCACTTTTACTCAAACCAATGATAAAATCTACTCTAAAAATACAGTTTGAAGTTTCTTTTTCCAGAACAATATCATTTCAATGTGAATTACAAATTGCCTCAGTTTTTCTATTCTGTACAGGCTTTATACAAATGCATTTCTATTAAGTAATTTATATGATATCCTCTGAGTGCCTTTCACAGGCTCTGTGGCCTTGCATTTAATATTTGATTTATCTAAGTCTTGGTTTTCTCATCGGTCAGTTGGATATAATTATGTTTACTTTGTAAGGCTGTTGTAAGTATTGCATGGGCTAGTACAGGTAGAATGTTTATTTTGTGGCCCATGGGTAGTAAATTCCATAAATGACAGCAATGATTATACAGATTTGATACTGCAACCTTCTAACTGAGCTGTTCATGTTAAAGGGAGAGAAGATGGAGGTGCCCCTCATATCACCCTTAATTGAGGGAACCATTTGAACAGGAATCTGGAGGCAACAGTTTGGGGCAGATGCACGGATTGCAGCAGTTCAGTACCACTGAGGGCCAAGGGTCAGAAGCTAGGGCAGCAGAAGCTGATGTGAGGCAAATCTGTTTCTTGGATTTTAGATTCAAGATTCAGCAATATGACCTCAATTTATTAGGAAACACAAAGCAGCCAATGTTAGTTCTGAGTTGTATATAACATACTCATATATGTATGTATGTATTTTACATTTCATGATGAAAAGAATTTATTTCATGTGCCTTATTTGCTACCATCCTCAATTCTGAATACCTAAAATGCTATCTCTTTAAAACCCTGGTTCAAATGTTAATATATTTTATACAAAATGGATAAAGAAATAGTAGATTTGAGAGAGGAGCTAGGACTACCTCTAATGTTTTGACAAGAAGTAAAGAATACTTCACATTTCAAAGTTTAATACCTTTTGTATGAAATAAAAATCCAAGGGCTTCTTCCTTCTCCCACCTGAAGTCATTTATTTTATCATAAATAAACCCTTTGAGAATGGTCATGATATATGTTACTCTTTATGGTGGAACCTCCCACCTCCTGGATAATATCTTGATGTCCCTAAATGATTCATTAAGTCTGACTATCCAATGATGAATATATTGGTTGATTTCCCTAAAGACTTTCTCATCAAACACAGTATATTCAGTTCAGCATATACACCTTTAGCATAAGTTCATTCTATGTTTATAATTTTTAAATTATAGTACTTATGCCACCATTTTGTCAGGAAAACTATATCAGATATAAACACCTGTTTTTCTGTAATCTAAAGCCAACTAAAAGAAAAAAGGTAGACACCAAGATACCAAAATCTTTCATGATTAAAGGCAAATGATTACAGGACAATAATGAGCAAAACTAACAACAAGCAAAACAGAACCAAGTGTATGAATACAAGCAATAGGCCTGCAGTGGTCAGGGGGAAAGGGGTTGGGGGGAGGGGGGAGGCAGAGGCAAAGAAGGGGAGCAGCTTAGACAAGAACCTAGTATAAAGGAACCATGGACATGGACAAT
>PVIW01006196.1:0-91724 GCA_004026585.1 Noctilio leporinus | reverse complement strand
TTTTTTTTTTTTTAATTTAATTTTATTGTTGTGGTATTACATCCATTCCCTTTTTACTCCTCTCTGTCCCCTTCCCCACCCACCCATTCCCCTCCAAAGTCAATCCCACCTGTTGTCCATGTCCATGGTTCTTCTCATTTCTTTTTTAAAGCATTCTAATTACATCAAGCCCAAAGTCTTACTTGGATATTAAGATTTTTTAACCTTTCTAATAACACTTACACATCTTGAGTTTTTAAAACTAAGAATTGGCCATAAGCTGTACATCTAGGTCTGGCTAGAATCTAAAAACAGAATTTTAATTTAATTTATTTTTATAACATTCTGTTTTGGAGGGAATTCATAGAATAATGAGGTTATCCCCCCTGCCACCATGGACTGCTGTGATATAGAGTTTCTTTATCAAAATTAATTTAGCTAACTAAAACATGGATTTGTTTAAAGAAAATATGAAGTAAGTAATAGTCCAGGTAAAACATATGGTAAAAAAAAAAATTGAAGGGGGTGCTGGCTAGGTAGTTCAGTTGGTTGGAGTGTCATCCTGTATACCAAAGGGTTGGGGTTCAATTCCTGGTCAGAACACATACCAAGGTTTCAGATTCAATCCCTAGTCAGGGCGTGTCCATGAGGCAACCCATCATAGTTCCTCTCTCACATGGATACTTCTTTCTCTCCCACTTTCTCTCTCCCTTCTCCCTCCCTCCCTTCTTTCCTCTGCGTCTAAAATCAATAAATATATCTTCAAGTGAGAATTTAAAAAACCAAAAGAATGGAGGTTTGGCAAGCATGAGTCTATCTTCCCTTCAATTATTTGTGTCAGCTTCATAGGCCTACATTTCACAAAACTCAGGGCAAAGAAGAGATCAGGAATAAGTAAGGAAATGGATGGCATGCTTGCAAATTGAGGGGAACAGACAGAATATAGAGTTCTAAACGGACACAGCTTAATACTAATGCACATGGAGAGAACACATTCCTGTGTGGAAGGCGAACCAATGAATGTGCAGGAAAAGGTCCCAGGGTCCTAATGAATGATAATGTAGAAGTGTTAGTTAAAGGTGGACCAGGCTCAGTGGATTGGTGCCAGCCTGCTGTTGGCTGGTTCAATCCCCAGCCAGGGCACATAACCAGGTCGCAAGCCAGGTCGCCAGCCAGGTCCTTGGCTGGAAGCAGGTGAAAGGCAACCACACATTGATGTTTCTCTCCCTCTCTGCCTCTCTCCCTTCCCCTCTCTCTGGAAATAATAAATAAATTCTTCTAAAACAAAAAATGTAGACCAGGGCCCTGATTGGCGTGGCTCAGTGGGTTGGGTGTCGTCCTGCAGAGTGAAAGGTCTCTTGTTCAATTCCCAATCAGGGGGCATGCCTGGGTTGTGGGGATGCAAGAGGCAGCCAATTCATGTTTCTCTCAAACGTGTATTCCCCTCCCCCTCCCCTCCCTCCAAAACTAAATAAATTTTAAAAATTAAAACAACTAGACCAGGCATGTCATCCAAAATAGCATGTTGCCCAGAAGTAATTAGCCAGTTTTATTCAGTTCAGAATAAACTCTTATTCTAATACAATTTAACAATCAAGCCTAAAAAATATATATGTGATTGGCATGGAAGGGTCTCACAGAATTTGTAAGATGGACGGGGAAGTGGGGGAAAATTATAAGAGGTCATTAACGACATGGGTTTGTGGCCTGATGGAAAGGCAATTATAACAGCAGTCCACACAAAATAAAATTCCTATCCAGGGAATAGTGACCAATTTTGCTTTACTCTCCTGAAACAAGAGATGTTAGGAGTCTCAACTATAACATTAGCAGCTCAAGTTAGGAAATGATTCCATGAAGGTTGTCGAAATAGTGGCAGGTTGAAGAAGGAAACTAACAAATTCATCTTTTTTCTTTAGGGATCTTAGAACTGTATCATATTCTTCTCCGCTGCATTGGATGCATGGCCAGAGGAAGGGGAGAGATCTGTGGATTGGAGGGGTGGGGATCAGGACCAGGGGAGACTTAGGGGAGTGGGGACATGGAAGTGGAAGGAAGAAGAAAGCCTGGTAGGAAAAGGTGTGGAGGTGATGAACATGATCGATTCAAGGGCAGGGAGGAGACCTCATTAGAAGGCTCTGTCTCTTTCATTCTTCCTATTTTGTTTCGCTCCCTGCTTGGTCTCTTCTTTCCTTTCTACCAGTGCTGAGTGCTTGGGTCAAAAGTGTTACCAAGTCAGAGCTGGACTGACTCTTAGGAGACCATGATCAGCCTGAAAACAGATGAAGTTACCTCATGTTGGTAAAGAGTGTAGGAAGGGCCTGACGTGGAGAGAGTATATGAGACCAGGTTGTCCTTGAGAGAGACAGACCAAGCCCAGCTCTCTCGGTCCCTAACCACATGCAAGTCCCTGTTCCTTTTCATGTGCCCCATTTCCAGTCCTAATTACCTGCAAGATTTTTCAGTCTCTCAATAATCCTTTTGCTTTATATGGCGGGGCGGGGTGGGGAGGGGGTTTACAGTAAATTAGAGAAGGTTTCTGTTTCTTGACATCTGAGAAGTCAGCCGATTAGCTATCCTGGTTCCCCACTGCTTTTTCTTCTTTCCCCGTTTCTGCTCCTGGGGGCCTGCGTTCCTTGTTCTCCCTTCACTTCCATGCGCTGCTGCTTTTCTCGGCTACCCTGTTTTCCTTCTTGTTGTTCCTGCACCCCTGCTCTCTGCCTAGTCCTGCTCTCACTCAATGAAACTAGCAAACCCTCCTCCAGAGTTCTCTTCCCACACCTACTTCACGTATCAATTTTATTGAAAGTACCTCCCATCCTCAAGCCAGAACTTCAGAACATTGTCACTGTTCTCTCCATAGTCTCAGTCACTCATCTGACCCATCATCACAAGGAAAAATCCAGTTTCCTAGAATTCGTAATTTATTTTATTCCTATCACCATCTCTCACAGTCATACACATTCTATTTCCCACCCCTGCATTTCACTTTCAAGAGAACGGGATTAATCCTGAGAAGGAGAATTTGGCAAATTGCACTCAAGTTCACAACGACAGTAGCATGCAAGAGATTTGACTTGACATTAATTTATTTGAGGAAAGAGCTGGGAGTTTTAGTTGACAGTATGGCATGGGCACTTACAGAGGTAAGTCACTTGTGAGCTATGGAAGTAGAAAGCACGTGTCTCGTACAGAAGGATACAGGCCCATCTGTACTCAGGAAACCCAGCCTCAGCCCAAGTGGAACAGCCCTGACCATTAGAGAGGTGTGACAATTGGAGGCCAATCTTGGTACCATTTGTTGAATGGCGAGAGGGATGGTTAAGAGCTGTCCTCACTTATCTGAAGCACTTTGGAGGACAGGTTCCATTAAGCCTGGGAACAAACAGGTGGACAGCTCAAGAAAGCAACCCTAAACTCACAGGAATGAGAAAGCTGTGCTCATTCCAGCTACTTGAACTTGCCCAGGAAGAGTTCAGGGCAGACCGAAGAATCTCAAGAATCCTGCCCTGGTGGGACAGTAGACAGAAGGACTTCCTTGCTTTTTCTTTTATACTATAAGACTAATACATGCTTATACACAAGTCAAACCATACTATACTACTGTGGCAGCTCATGTTACTAGTTTGGTATGTGCCTTTCCATACCTTTCTATATTCGCACACAAAACATATTAACATTAATGGATTGACTATGATTTTGTTTTATTTATACAAAATTGAGATTGCACTATACACATTTCTCTGTTCAGTAATACAAACATCCCTCCAGGTCAATTCATCTTCTTTGAAATAGCTGCAGGTACTCGAAAGTCTGGGCATATTATAACTTGTAAATCATTCCCCTGTTAATAGACATTTGGGTTGTTCCCAGATTTTGCTGCAGCTCCATTGTAACTTAACAATGCTGCAATAAATGGTCTCAAGCATGTAAGAGCACAAATGGCTGTTTGGTTTCTGTAGGATAGTTTCTAATAACAGAGGATATGCATAGTTAAAGGATGCGTACATTATTTTGTTTTAATAGCTACTTCCAGACCACATTTTGAAAATCTTCTTGTGGTTCATACTCCCACCAGCAAGTACCCATATCTCCTACTCTTTCCAGGGTAGGTGTTATCAGTCCTTGTATATTTTGTTTATCCAAGTAGAGATAGTGTCGTGGTAAAGGGTAAGGGTACTTTGGCTAGATACCCAAGTGCCAATGTTAGTTCCAACAGGCACTAACTATGTGTTTTTAAGCTAAGACACATAACAGCTGTGTTTCTCAGTTATCCTTATTTGTAAAAAGAGGTATGCTATGAGCCCTGGCTCTGTTGGTTGGTTGTCATCCAGCCAAGTGAAAGGTTGCTGGTTCGATGCCCAGTCAGGACACATGCCTGGGTTGCAGAAAGGCAGCCCATCCATGTTTCTCTGTCACATCAATGTTTCTTTCCCTTCCTTCCTCCCTCCCCCCACTCCCCTCTCTCTAAAAATAAACTCTTTTGAAAAAGAGGTAATGAATACCCAACTCCTAAAATTGTTGTATCAAATGAATAGTTATAAAAGACTTAGACCAGTCCATATTTTATAAGTGAAGGATGAAAAGATTAATATAATGAAATTAATCTTCTGTAAAGATGAAACAATCTTAACTAAAAGTGGGATAAATGTAATTAACAACAATTAATTAAAAAACAAGAATAAAATTTAAGAAATCTTAACTAGTATCTCCTTGACTACAAATAAGCTGGGCACATTTCTATATATTTCTTGGTCTTTGTTTTTTCTCTTTAAAATTTTCTGTTTATGTCCTTTGCCCATAGTTTTACTGAGTTGCCTTTTTATCAACTTCATGAACTCTTTGTATATTATAAATAGTAACTCTTTTCTTGTCATTTTTATCTTCCATTAATGATGTCCTTTTTATGTTTACTATTTTAAACCCCAATCAGTACAGAGCTATAAGAATAATTTCAAACTCATATAACCTCATATTCCAAAAGATATCCACTGTTAAGAGTTTTATGGAAACCTTCCTGTGTACCCTCTAGACTCATTGGCTCAGTCTCTTTGGGTCATCTAGGAGGCTTTCAAAATAGTATCGGTACTTGGGTTCCACCTCAGAGGTATTCTGACTTAACTGATCAGTGGCAGGACCCAGGCATCCGTTTTTAATAAGAGTCCTCATTTGATTCTAACGTACATCCAGGGATGGGAACGAGACCAAGCAATGCCGAAAGGTCCCTCACAGGTCAATTTGGTCCTAAGCCCTGTGTTATTGGTTATCACTATCGCCATCTGTTGGCAGGAGGCAAAACTGACACCGTTTAACTGCAGATGGCTCTGTTCCTATCTAGAAAGGGTCAAGTTTCAATTTGACCCTTTATATGCATCCACACCTTTTTAGTTCAGTAACTTTTTAGGTGGCTTAAACTCTAAGCTTCTTGAAGTCAATATCTACTTTATTTTCTTGATTCTGTACATTTCACAGTAAAAAAAAAAAAAAAAAAAAAAGACACAGTATAGTATGCTACTCCTAAGGTCTTTTTGATATTTGCTCATTAAATTTTTCAGTGATAGTTATATTTCTCCTCATTTGAGGAAAATATGTACGTGCAGGCAGATTTTAGAAATACTTTCATCAGTAGCAGTTGAACAGCAAAATGAAAACTATGTGTGTGTTTAACCCTAACCAAGCTAACCAAAAATTAAACCACTGTCTCTTCCTGTGCTCCCCACTCCCCCATCTATATACATTAATCTCAAGTTCCCTCTGCTGGGGTGTTTTAAGATGTCTCCTTTTTCCATGTGGAATCACACAGTGTGAAACATCAAGGGAAATAACAGGAAAGGCTGTGAACAGGGAAACACATTTTGAGAAATAACTAAGTTGGCAGAAAAGTGGAAGTGTCTGGGAGAAAAAAAATCAGATAAAACTGGCAGCATTACAGGCTCCCACGTGGGGCTGCTAATTAGATAGCAAGTTTATCATTCTGAGGGGAAGATATTTTTTTTTCTTCTCTTTTCCACAGAGAGGCCAAAAGAAGTCAAAGACACTTGAGAGCATGAAATTGTTAGTTTGCCATAAAAACCATCTGCATTAGGTTTCAAAAATATATATTAAGTCCCCAGGCAGTTTTATGGGGTTTGTGGTGTTATTATAGCTGGAAATAGAGTAAGTCTCTGTCTCCCTTCCCCTTCTCCCCTTCTCCCCTTCTCTCTCTCCATACACACACACACTAAAATCCAGAGCATCTCTATGATTATAAACTAGAACTTTCTGCTACCTTTGTGGACGTTAAAACTGGGTTTCTTTTACCTACCTTACATTTAAACTAGCTGGGTTTCTCAACCTCACAACTGTTGACATTTTAGGCTGGATAATTATTATTATTATGATTATCATCATCATCATTATTGTTAGTTAGAGAGAGAGAACAGGAGGGAAAAGAAAAGGGAGAGAAACACAGTGTGAGAGAGAAACATCAATCAGTTGCCTCTTGTATGTGCCCCTACCAGGAACAGAATTCACAACCCAGGCATGTGCCCTGACCAGGAATTGCACCAGTGACCTTTCACTTTGCGGGATGATACCCAACCAGCTGAGTCATACCAGTCAGGACAAGACTGGATAACTCTTTGTTGCTTGCAGCTGCTCTGTACTTGAGGCATTTTAGCATTGACCTTGGCCTCTCCCCACTCGATAGATGCCAGTCATCTCCCCAGTATGACAACAAAAACTACCTCCAGACTGTCATGTGGCAAAACTTCCCCCATTAAAAACCACTGATTTAGAGGAAACTCATAGAAATGAGCTGTGCCTGCCTCCAAAGCAATTTACCCAATTCCCCAATCTCAGTTAAAGCCCCTACCTTTTTAAAGGAAACAATACTATTCCTCTATTGAAAGCATGTGCATATCATTGTAGCATCAGTGACAGTTTATAACAAACATATACACCCTGAGACATTCACATCTTTCTTCCCTATTCAACTGTAAGTGCCACCACTGACCTTGTTTTGTTCCCTCTGTAAGTGTACCACCCAGAGCAGTAATTGGCCCTTAATAAACGTTTGTCAAATGAAAGAATATACGTAATTGGAAGACCTTTAAGAACCGGCAGCACAAAGGCTGACTTGGTCTGAAGGGGTTTTTCCTATCACGCTTATTTCAATCTCTCTGACAAAGCCAGTCACAGAAGAAACCAGGGACATATTGAGGCTGTTGAAGTGTGCGATCAGGGAAATCTGAAAGTTCTATTAGTGGGATCAAATTCCCGGGTGTTTTGGCGGAGTTGCTATTGAGTGGCAGCTTCATTCTGGAAACAACAGCTCCGATGTGTTGCGGAAAGCCAGGGCCAACCTCTCAGTCCTGCTTTTTGAACTCGGTCCACCGTTGATCGATCCATGGAGGAAGCAAGGTTTTGGATGCTCGTTAATACCCTGATGCTTCATTAATTCCCTGTGAGAAAACGCCCCACCCCTGGGAGGGTGGCGCCCGTGGAAAATAACCCTAAGCACAGACAGCACAGGAGGCATTTAAATGCGCCTTTTCGTGTTGTTTTTAAAAAATGGACTAAAGATGCATATTTTTAAAAATGAAAAATGACTGGCATTCTTCCCACTGAAAATGGGAAGTAATTTAATTTGTTAGTGGTTTATTTTCTTTGACAGTCTTTGTACATACTCGATTTGGTTTGTTACACTGAATTACCCTTTAATAATGGGTACACGTAATGGGAGGCTATGCCCTGCAGGTTGGTTTGATAATTGGTTGACCGACCATATTGTTCAAGGTTTTCATGACAATGTGGACAAAAGCTATTTTCCTAACCAGGAAAGCCAGCAGCTTTTTTTTTCCCCCAATGTAGTTAATTGCTACCCAGTGACCAATCATTCCACACGCCACTTTTCCTGAGGGATGTGTGTTAGAATGCTGCATTAGAGATACTGTTATAGAACTTGATGCTAAGTTCTGTAATCATGATGGAATTCCCTGGGTGGGTGAAAGAGATGCCCAAACCCCGCAGCCAATAGAAAAATGTCAGAAACCCTTCCCTAGGCCATCTCTCAAAATGAACCATTTTTCTATCATTGGAAGTTAATGGTAGAAAAAAAAAAATTCTAATAACAGCTGTCATAAGTGTGGGGGGCCAGATTATCAAGTTCAAGGGCAGGCAGCTTCATCATTTGGTGGCTATATGACTAAGCACATTTCATGAACTGCTTTGCTTCAGGATCCACATCTGTAAAGTTGGAAACAGTCGTAGTACCTACCTCTTAAGGGCATTATGAAGGCTCAATAACATGGTAAAGTGCTTAGCACAATTCCAGCATGAAGTCAGTTCCCCATAAATGTCTTTGGTAGATGGTACATGTCAGGCTCAGTTTTCTCCACAAAGCTACTGAGAGGGTTGTTGTCCCGCACACTACAAAGGTAAAGTCACAAGCCCAGGGCTACATGCCTGGTCAATGGCACAGCCAGGATTCAAGCCCAGCTCTGCATGACTCCCAAAAATTCTCTTCCATTACAGCTTTGAATTTGGTGCTTGGGTACCTCCAGAAGATTTTGGGTGAGCCGTGTACCTTTCTGAGAATTTTTTTTTTTTTTTTTTTTTTTTTTTAGAGAGATAGAGAGGAAGGGAGACAGTCAGCAAAGGAAAGAGACATCAATGTATAGTTGCCTTTCACCTGCCTCCAGCCACGGACCTGGCTGGAGACCTGGCTTGCAACCTGGTTATGTGCCCTGGCTGGGAACTGAACCGGCGACCTTTGGGTTCGCAAGCCAGCACCTTACCCACTGTGCCACCAGCCAGGGCCTGAGCATTTTTATATAGACAGCTAAGCGTTTCCATTCTAATATTAAATAATTACAGAGGCTGTGCTCTCAGGAGTATATTGAGCACAGGCAGTTTGAAATAAAACCGTTAAATCACCTTTTTAATGCATCCAATGAAATTTAAGTACCATTGTAACTGGATACCCACCAATCTCCATTAAAAGAATGTGTTAGCAAATCATTTAAAAGTCAGAACTTTATATTGCTTCCTTTTGCTTCTTTAAAAATGTATTTCAAAAAAAAAAAAATGTATTTCCACTGCATGTCCCCCAAAGAAATGTTAAAAGCTTTTTTTTTATTTTTTTAAGATTTTATTTATTATTCCCAGAGAGAGGGGAAGAGAGAGAGGCAGAGAGGGTGAGAAGAATCAATGTATGCTTTGCCTTTCACCTGCCTCCAGCCACAGACCCGGCTTGCAACCTGGTTATGTGCCCTGGCTGGGAAATCAAATAAGGGACCTTCGGGTTCACAGGCCGGCACTGTGCCACCAGCCAGGGCCTAAAAGCTTTTTTGATCATTTCGATAACAAAAGGAGATTTTCCTCCCTGTATGTATATGACTGTAAGAGTTTAGTATTTTCTTGTGGCTACAATTGTCTCTAAAATTAACAGGACACACCTGATCAAAATAGACATATATAATTCTCACAAGTGATGATCAGTCATAAGAAGTAAACTCTTTTCATTAGAACTTCCTGTTATAATGAGCTGTACGTGGGGACATTTCAGGGCCTTGATTGAGAATATTGGCCAGTTGTCCCTCCCAGAAGTGTCTATGCCTTTTGGACAGTACACCGTACACAGGAAGATCCAGGATGGGTGAGAGTCTGTCTTCTGTCCCTCTTTTGCATAAGAGGGAAGGAGAACCTAGGCTATGGGTGTCTCCTGAGATGAGTTTATTTTAGGAAGGAACACGTATGGAAGTTAGAAATGAGGAAATGTCCTTAAAACTGTCCCAGGCAGTTCTGAGGACGTCCTGTTTGAAACGGCTGCTCCGCACTATAAAGCCGGGTTGCTTTGGAACAGGAACGTTTACAGGCCAAATGCAGTGTTTCTCCCATTTTCACTCCCTCTTCCCTGACAACGAAGTCTGGGTTTCACCCAAACCTACAGATATTGTCATTGGAGAGTCACAAAGCGTGTTCCTTGAAAGAAGCTCAGGAAAAAGTGAGGTGGCAAACTTGAAGGGGGGCTGGAATCTGGAACTTTCTCACCTCTCCATCTGCTCAGCCATTTGGCACTGCTGGGTGGAAAGGCATAAGCACCCCATTGTCCCACCAGGCTCAAACCAGTGGTCCCAGTGAGGCAGCTTCAGGGGTTCCTTGCACCCAGGAGGAGGTGGACAGCTCCTCTGTTTCTTGTCCAAATCAACCAGCCACGGTTTTGGCTTCCCCAAAGGGCTGGTCATGAGCAAGAACAAGAGGGGTGGGGTTGGGTATTGTCTCAGCTTCTGCAAGGGTACCCTGTAGGCTGACTGCCCCGTATGTAGTAAATGCTCAGTAAATGCTGTCACTGGGAGGTCATGCATTCCTAGGTGTATTTCCTAACTGAAGACGTAGAACCCACCTAACCCCATGACCTCCATATATCCTCAATATAAAATAATCTCCATTGCCCTCACAAGGAGATAGGGAGCAAGCATGGATCTAAATTGGTAACATTTTTTTTTAAAGACTCCATAATGTTGATTATGTCAGTTGGACTTAACAACCAAGTTCAAGTGTTTGTCTGCTAAACCCAATCAGATTTGACCCAAAGTTACTGCAGATGAACTAAAAATGCACCACATGTTTCTACAGATGGTCATTTCTCCCTCTTGCAAGACTCACCTCCTTTCTGTTCTTTAGCTCCTATCCGGTCATCTTTCCTCTCCCAGAATCTTGCCTTGACTCTTGTCAACCCATCCAGGCACTAGAAGTTGCCATGGTAAACATGGTTGTTTTTCCTCTGTGGAGAGTCGCTGCATGAAAGCACTTGACTGACTTCTAGCCTCTCCCTACTGTGTATTATCACAGATATCCTTTAAAGAGGGGACCTTGGGGGCATCCAGGATTCAGCTTTCATTGTGTGTCTCTGAAGGGGGTTTCTGTGACCCATGCTGACACTGAAACCATGTAGCTGCTGTGAAAGATGGTGAAGAATCGCCCGGGTAGTCACCAAATAAGCCATGTGACAGCAGCATTCATTTTGTTAGTAAATGGGTTCTGGGATGTGAAAGATGATCTTGTATTTCCCAAGAGCGGAGACAGCAAAGATAATGGAAAAGAGGCTGAGGGAGGAAGAAAGAAAGGGGTGGGGAGAGAGAGGGAGTGGAGAGGTAAGGGAGCACATGCAAGAAGAAGGTGATGTCTTAATAGGGAGTGCAGTTGGTAATGGGCAGCTAAAGGCCTCTTTGGCTACCGAGGCACCTCACTGTTTTTCCTATACTGTACGCATGTTCCAGCCTCAGGGCCTTTGCACTTGCTATTTCTGTCCTCTGCCTGGAATGCTCTTCCCCAGAGAGCCACTTGGCTCCTTCCCTCGCTTCCTTCAGGTCTCCACTCAAATGGCATCCCCTAAGAGAGGCTTTCTGTGACCACCCGAGCTCAGAATGCACACCATCTATTCTCTGAGCCAACACAGGTTTTCTTCATGTCTGATATACAGGAGGGGTTTAATAAGTATTTACTGAGTCAAGAGTGAAACACTCACTTCCAGTCCCAGAACACAAGGAGTCACATACTTCCTCATATACTTTGCCCATGCTGGTCCCTTGGATTAGAGAGCATGGCTCTCTTTCCTCCCCACCAACCCTTCACATCCTGCGTCATTTAGTTGCCTCTCCTTTTTGAGGTCTCCCTTGACCTCCCCAGGTAGACAGATGCAAGACCCATCTGGCCAACACTGCCTGGGCAGTGCCCCCTGGCCGCTATCACAGCCCAAGTCCCCGTGCACTGCAGGTCTCTTTTACTCTCACCCACACACTGAAATGCACTTTTCCAGGGCCTAGGTTACAGAGCGACTAAGGGTCTTCGACACCAGAGTCAAGGAGTGAATACTAGCTGTGTGACTTGACAGGAGTTACTTAACCTTTCTGGCCTCAATGTCTTTCTCTGTGTAACAGGATCATCCTATCCGGCAAGCAACACCGTAGGATGTTGATGCGAGTTGGCTGATAAATTGCTCAAGTATTTACAACATTCTAAGCAGCCCCCGGGGGAAGAGGATAGCAAGTGAAGGTTATGTTGTTTGAGGTGGGGTGATGAGGAAGGCTCCTCCCAGTGGGGGTAACTGAACAGACACCTGACAATCTGAGGGAGAGAACCACACGGCTTTCTGGATCCTTCGCAGGCCACTAATATCACAGCTGAGATACACCTATAAGTTGTGTATAGGCTGATGCTGCTCGCTGGAGCCCTGGGATGTTAGGCGGCTGATACTCTAACATGATGCTGCTGGTTGCCTGGCCGAGAAGGTCAGGGTGTTCATCCTTTAGAATCAGGCTCAGGGCGGGGTGAGCCAAAACTGGGTCAAGGTCACGGAGGGGTGAGATGCACCGAGGGACAGCCAGATCCGGCAGTACAAGCCAGAACCTCCTGCCCCCTCCCGCCGAGGGCCAAGGTCTGGCCCCTGGGCTCACCTGCAGGCACAGGGCAGTGCCCACCTGTTCCAGCATTGGTCCTGGCCTCACGAACCCCTGCGAAGGTAGCTCAGGAAACAGGGCTCTGATGGCAAGTTCAGGGTCGTGGCTTGATCCTGGTTTTATCTTGTTCTGTTGCTTGGTGAGGACAGGGCGCTGGGCCTGTGGAGAATGGCCTGAGTACCCGGTGTGGGGACAAAGGAGAAGAGCCGGAGCCCCAGGCTGCGCCCACCTGGGGGACTGGGAACAAGGCATTGCACCCTCAGGGTCTGGATTTCCTCGTTGGCAGCCTGCAAGAACTGCAGTTGTTTTCACTTTCCTTAGCCACAGAAACCGTAATTAGAGTAAAATAGGACTATGAATCCAAACATGTTACCAAGAGTGATGAAGGGGATAAGACCCAGACACCACAGTGTCCCAGTACGTTCCCCTCCACCAGTGTGTGCACATACATGCTCACACACACACTCACAATGCACACATGCTCACATGCACATGCACATTCCACACATTCACACACATGTACACACCTTCACACGCCCACACACCGGCTCCAAGAGGCTGTGAGGGCCCTTCCAGGGTTTTGTGTTCCATGATTCCGTGTCATATCCACGTGGCACAGAGTCCTTCCAAAGTATGAAGCTGAGCCCCACGAAGTCGCTGCAACTTGACCATTTCTGACTTGCAGGATGGCAGTTTCCTAGTTTGACCTGATAGTTTCCTTTGCAGCCATGGTGAGGGCGGCTTGCTCAGGAGCCCATGGCCCGGGGCAGCTCCTCGGCTTGCTCTCTTGTGACGTCGGACAGGACACTCACCTCCCTGCCCTCCCCCAGCAAGAGGGACAAATGAGGGTGTCTTCCTCATGAGGTGGGCTTCTAGGAGCAGTGGACGAAATGGCGCCTTGGAGCTGGGCAGGGCAGTGCTAGTTGGGTGACCGGCACAAGGCACCGAGCCCACCGGGAATGCCCGACCCAGAGAGCCCTCTTGATTGCCTGTGAGCCAAACATGGGGGTAGCAGCCCCCACTTCTCCCTACTGGGCCCTGAAAGGAGAACCAGTCAGGGCTTATGGGAACCATAGCTTCAATGGGGCTTCCTCATCAGTCATGCTGTCCAGCTTGACCCCCAAGCTGCCCTCTTCCTTCTGGTGAGGGGCGTCACTGGGCCGTGGACAAGCCTTGACCTGGGCACGGGAATGGTGCTGGGGGTCCTGGGACTGACACGCAGCCCCCTGCCTTATCTGGGCAACGCATTAGAGGCTCCCTCCCCAGGTACCACCACGGAGCCTTCCCCATTAAGTAGTACATCATGGAATGTGTCAGCCTGAATTAGCAGGCAGGCCCGTCACATTAAGCAGGAGCTCTGGGCTGGCAGTTTCCACTTTGTAATGCCTCTTGATCCCGGCTGTCACGCTCCCCTCCCTGCCGCCACAGGCACTGCGGCCTCCGCGGGCAACGCACAGAAACACACGAGGGCCTGGTGCCCTTTCCTCTGGGTCCCAGAGGGGGCTGCTCGGAGCTCTGGAGGCAGGGGAAACGGGAAAGCTCCAGGTGGGGAGCTCCTTTATAATGAACTTGATGCATGGCTTGCATTTCTGAAAGCACGTAGAACAGGTGCCCTACTCAAATGCCATGAGCACCTAACAAGGTTTCCAGAGACAGCTCAGCCACAGAACTCTGCAACCGCCGCCCCCATTATTACTGTCAGCAATGCTATGGGTTTCATACCTGTGTCATTTATGGAGCATTTGTCACTCCCTGCCATGCATGATAGTTGAGTGTGGTGAGATACAGTGGAAAGAGCACCATCTTTGCAGTTGGGTCAACTTTAGGTCCAATAGCTGGGCAACCCTGGGCTAGTGACTTAGCCTCTCTGAGCCTGAGTTTTCTCTTTGCAATAATACTTTGTGCTACTGTTTCACAGAGTAATTGAAAGAATTACTTGAGATGATGTGTAAAAAATCATTGAGACATAGTAAAAGCCCCATAAATATGTGCAAGGAGAATTCCTAAGAGCAAAGTCACTTTTTCTTCCATCCATTTACAGAGCCTTAACTCAAGATGTACCCTCATTGGTGTTTGATAGTATATCACCTTCTTCCAAACACTACCTCCTTCATCCTCTACTTGTTCTCCACTGAATATCAGGAGAGATCTGATGAAAACTTTGAACCGACTCATAGAACTGGGAATTTATTTTATTTCTTCCCATTTCTTTTATGGTAATGGCAGAATCTTGCCTTTTACCTACCCTGTTGCATAACCTCCACCATGATTCCCGTCACTCTCTGTCTCATATGCTGACCTATTGATGCTTTGTTCTTGACTTACTCAGCCCCACCACAGGACCTTTGCACACGCTCTTTTCTCTGACTAAAACAATCTTCCCCCTCCTGGCCTAGTAAACCAGTTCTCATCCTTCACAGCCATCTAATTCATACTTCCTCAGCAGAACCTCTGCAGACCACCCTACCTGTGTTAAACCCCACTTTGCACTATAGCTTCTCCTTTTGGTCACTTACTGCATTTTATTATGAGTGATGTTGTATCCATCTCCTCTGTCTTGACCAGCTATTTAAGGTCAGGGATTGTGTCTGATTTTGTTCATCACTTGAACCCGCCAGGACCTAGTAGAAAGCTCAGTAAATGTTGGTGAAAAGGTGATTGGAAGGGTGTACTGGAAGGGAATTATAATTCATGATATGCATGCATTAGATCATAAACTATATCGTGAATAGAATTCTAGTTCATGATAATGAGGGCACAGTGGCTATTGTCACTGTTTTTCAGCTAGTATAACCAGAGCTCAGAGTAGCCAGGTTAATTGCTCATAATCAAACAGCCATAGGTGAGTGGTGAACCCGTGATCAGAGCCCTGGCTTTCTAGCTTTGGCCATCCCTGGGATTAGGCAATAGAACCATTATCCATACCTGGTTTGTGGGGCTCACAGTATTTTCACCCCCTCCCTTCCCTGGTATTCAGAGGACACCTGGCTCTCCCTGTATCTGCCTCTCAAGGCACCTTTGGTTTTCAGGAGATCTAGGACCACATCTGTATAGAATGCTGTCATTCTTCTCAATTGTTGGTTTTAATTTAAAAACTCCCTCAAAAGGGAGCTGAATTTCAAGGCTGAGCTGGAGGATTCTGTTTTGTGAAAGATTGTATAGGACACCACCCTTCACAGATTTTAACTTTGTTTTACCTACTGCCCCTCACCCCCTGGACTGAAACAGATGCAGAAGTAGAAGCTTAATCCACCCCCTGGCACCAAATTTAGGGCTCAGTGGCAAGAGATGACTTCCTTGAAATGGAAACACTTCTTTCTGGTCCTTTTATTCTCCTGTTTCCGTTACAGGACCACACCTATGTTTCCTGTCCCCTCTCAGCCATGATGGTCGCACTCACTTTCTTAACATCTGGTCAAATGTGCCCTTGAATTCAAAGAGGCCATCAGAACAGTAGTGGGTCTGGGTCACTCTTACCAGGAAGAGATTCATGTGTGGAAAACTATATCACTGCCTGATTCTCTGACATTGGGGAAGAAAACATTTAATGCCTACGTATTCCTACTCATTCAACAAATAATTACCAAGTGTTTGTGCTCTCTCTCTTTATATATGTGTGCATGCATGCATGTGTGTGTGATGACCATATAATTTACTGTCCAAACTAGGACCGTATAGATGTGAAAGTGGACATGACTGGGTATGCCAGGACAATAAGTATAAACCAACATTCTCCCAGGTGTAACAGGATGGCAATAGGTGCCCCGTATGTTAATGGCTGGGCTTGGACTAGTGGAATCTTGGGTGATGGTGTGTTTTCCCACAATGCCCTAAGGATTGAGGACTAAGCCAGGATGGGATCTAGACGTGCAAGGCCATGAAGAATCTGTTTAAACCTAAATTGAAGTACACACTTCTAAACGTTTTCCTTAACTTCCTTTTTTAAACAGTTTTCATGTTAAAAACAATCTGGAACAAGAGCCCTGGATGCCAGGGACAACACATACACACAAACACACACACACACATATATATTCTGAGACCCTCTGTGATGAGGCTACCTATGATCTACAGGGGCCTGGAAAAAAACTTAGAATGAATAGAGGATGAAGTTTCCCATCCAAGCTGTGATTTTTTGAGACAGGAGTAAAACTAAAAGCCCAGAAGGGAATAGAAATGGTGTGATTTATTCCCCCTTCTCTTAGAGCTCCTTTGTTGCGGTTCTGATGTTCTGTGTGAAAATAAAGGACATAAACATGCACACTTTCGCCGGTGCCAGAGCTTTGGTCTTAAAAGATATGTTTCTCTTGCATCCCAGGTGCCTGTCCTCAGACCCATGGACCTGATGGTGGAAGCCACCCCACGACGAGTATTTGCCAACGCACACACATATCACATCAACTCCATATCAGTCAACAGCGACTATGAAACCTACATGTCAGCTGATGACCTGAGGATTAACCTATGGAACTTTGAAATAACCAATCAGAGTTTTAGTATCCTTTCCTTGGGGGCCAATAGCCAACTGGCTGGAATCAGGAGTGTTCAGGTAAGAGCAGGCTTGGGGGAAAACGGAATGCAGGGAGGGGTCATAACTAAACACCTAGCCTCTGTGGAGAACTGTTGTCTTTTGACTTATTATTAGCACCTATGACTTTCATCCTATCAAAGTTGGGAAAGCATTGCGTTCAAGCTGTGGGGCAGGACAAGCTCAGGATTGAAGCTGAATCCGATCCTGCTTGCAGGGGCACTTGTGTGTCTTGAATTAAAATTAGATGTGACCTTGAGCAACTGTAAGATAAGACCCTAGAATTCAGTAAAGGGTTTCATCCTCTTGTTAAAGGATTCTTAAGTGGCCTGCATGGACTGCATGGACCACAGGTATACCTTACATGGTTTTTCCTGTATCGTAATAGTGACAGTAATCATAGCTGCCATTTATTGAGTGTCGTGCGTTGCACCCGGAACTTTCTGCATAGAATCTCATTTTGAGATGTGCGCATATCATAATTTTACATCTTCATGAATTTCCACAGGCAGAACACGTGTATCACCAGCATCCAGATCAAGAAACCAAACTTTATTTGCAGGCCTCAAGTCCCCATCACTTCCTTTCCGTGTCTGCCCACCACATGTGTGTTTGCTCTAACCATCCCGTACTTGCAGAATTATTATCTCATGCTTAGCTAAAATTCAGAGAGGGCAAGGAAATTGCTGAGTGGGTGTCTGAGCCAAATTGCTGAGTGAGTGTCTGAGCCAGTATGTTTCCTGTACTATATTGATCCTTATTTAATAACACAAATTGGACATTTAACTCAGTACGTATCACGTGGTCCATCCCACCACACACCTGACCCTTCCCTTGCAATCCCAGGCTCAGTTCATGGTGTCCCCACCCACGCAGCTGGGCAACTGATGCAGAAGTCAATATACTTTTTCTCACCCACCAGGCTTCCCATCCCCAACCCAGTCTACCCTTGGGCCCTGCCTTTTCCTCCCCTAACGTATATCTCAAATCAACTCACTTCCCTCCATCTGCGCTCCTGCGGATCCACACTGCTGACGGCCACTGTTTATTCACCTGTGTGACTGCGGTAATCCGGCTGGTCTTCCTCTCTCTTGCTGTCTTACACAATATGTGTTCCCCTAACAGAGTGGACCTTTCAACACGTAATTCAGATGAGATTCCTCCCGTGTTTAAAACACTCCAGTAGTGTCTCAGTGAACTTAGACTAATATCCAGGTGCCTCACCTTGTACAGGAAGATGCCACTCAGTCTGGACCCTGCCTCCCGTGTGGTGCCCTTTCGTGTATCTGCTCATTCACTCTACTTCAGCCAACTAACCTCGCTTCTGATCCTTTATAAACTTTGTCACTACTTTCATGCTTCGCACTTGCTGTTCCCTCTTTCTGGAATATTCTGCCCGCAGAGCTCACATGAGTGATTACATGTCATCATTCAGACTTCAATCTCAGATCACCTCCTTAGAGATACTTCTATTAACTCCCAAGTAGTTCCCAAATAACCCTCGATACCCTGTTATCGTCATAGTACTTCTCATTATTTCAAATTGTTTCTTTATGTATTTGGGGTTCCCCCATATTTGAATGTAAATGCTACATGAAAAGGGTCTTTGTATGATCCATTCCTGTATCCTAGTACCTAGAACATTCTGACATATAGGAAGTAACCATTTGGGTTGATCACGTCAACTTTTGACATACTAGGAGGTCTTCCAAGTCAGGATATTTAATACATAGTTGATCATGAAATCTTACCTGGAAATTGTACTTTAAGAGGATATTAGTTACAGTAAAGCTTTGAATGTTCTAATATAAAATAGACCCCATAATGGCTGAAACACAACAGATTCTCTTGTAAAAAGTCCAATGTTAATCATCCCCTTCAGCAAACTGACTCCTCCAAGTCAGAGATTCAGGTTCCTTCCATGTTGTCATCTTGTTTTTCTGCATCAGGATGGCAAAGGGAGAAGGCTGTGAGGGACCACACCTGGGAGACTCCTAGGCACAAAGCTCTAAAAGTAGCACGCATTCCATTAACTAGCAGTCAGTCTCATGGCTACCAGGCAGTCACCAACTGCCAGGCAGGCTGGGAATTGTAGTTTAGCTATATGCATAAGAAAAAAAAGACCTGATTTTGGTAAACAGCTAGCTCCTCCGCACCTCCTCAGCAGAGTACCAAGGGTTTTTCGGGAAAGAAGATTTCAAGCAGGTAGAGGTGATTATAGAGACACTGAGAACTGCCTGTCAGGATGATGACTGACAGCTTTTGTTGCTCACAGAGCCAACTCCACACACTGCCTGAGCCTGGGAGAACCTGCCTACAGATTTTGCCTGAACATGCAGCTGCTAATAGAATGACTGTGGGTGGTGGTTCCCTTTCTCCCTTTACATCTCATCCAAGAGCCAGAAATCTGCTCAGGCTCAGCTGCTGTCACCCCGAGCTGCTGCTGTCCCCAGTCTAGGTGACATGTTTTCTGAATTTTGCCTCTAGGCCTTCATGGGAAGTTTCTCTAGGCACTTTGGGAGACAGATGCCTTGGGGAGAATGCAAAGGGGAAATATTAATAGCACGATTTAGATTATATTCTGCAGATGTCAGACGGTGTGCCAGATGCTAGCATACAAATGAGACCCTGCCATTCACCCTTAAAGAACCATATGTAAAATAATCACTGGCATCATGAGAATGATGATAACTGATATCTATATAGATATTTTCGACCAGACCACCATAGCACTGAGCAGAGTGTCTAAACTGGGACCCATTTTCCTTCTCATCACTGACGTGTGGCCACCTCTGGGGTAGGAATCAGCCATCTTTCAAAACAGCCTCAGAAAGACACCAAGCACCAGAAAGGTCTTATGAAATCCACGTTGTTTAGCACCAGTTTATAATGAAATGCCTCGTGGTTTAGGATAGAGTAAGGTGGGGTTCCCAAGGTGGGGCTTGAGGGCCCCTGAGGTGGTGAGCAAAGTATTCTAAGCTCTAGGTGGGCTTTTTGTTTTCATAGTTATATATTCTTGATAACAACAATAAACTACAACTACCCTATGATTTCACAGATGTTGAAAAATTCACCTAAATTACTAAGTATGTTTATGTAAGAAAATGATCAAGTGAATAGTAAGACAGGTGGTCTTGCAATAAGGTTTTTTAAAACATCATAACTTCCAGTAACTGGCGTTTGGGGGTGACATTGGAATTATGTTGAGAACACAGGCTTTGAGTCCAACAAGCCTGAAGTTCTCACCCAGCCCTGCTGCTTGCTGGCTGTGTAAACTTGAACACATGTCTAACTTATTCAAGCCTCTAATTCATGACCTGTAGAACAAATGATTATCAAACAGGATTGTGAGAAATTTTACTTGTTTTTTAAAAATATTGATCAATTATGTGTATATAGACACATGCACATGTGTATAAGAACATATAAACACACATGTATATATATATATGCTTAGGGCAGTACCTTGCTCAGTAAATGATCAAAAACAGGGACCAACACAATCCTAATTATTATTGAAAGGACAAGGAAACTAGAAAAGTCAAATGTTGGGACCATGAATTCTGCTGAATTCTTTACCCAAGTCAATCTCTCAATTCTAGACTTCTTTGGTTCTGCCAAAATTGGGTGCCCTTTGCAAAATGTTGCTCATTATACCAGATATTTGTGGAACTTCTGAAGTTTAGGATCTTGTGTTTTAATACCATATCAAAGTGAAGCATTCATAGCCTCATGGTACCTGGTTTTGAATTATCTCCTTTCCTGTACTCCAGTCTATACCTGTATTACATAACAGGTTCTGACTTAAGGTGTTCAACTTTGGCCTCACTTTGTTCACTACATCAGGACAATAACTTATTTTTAGATAAGTGATTTTCTAGGCAAAGAGGCAGCCTTAACTTTTCAATACAGGAAAGTTGCTATAAAAAGATGTTTCTTTATGAAAACTAGGCTATACCTAGGATCCTTTGAACTCTCTGCTCAAGACTGAGTTGACCTGGGCTCATATGAGTAGCCCCATATGGGACCTATTAAATATAGACATGTCAAGTAAAAGTAAAAGTACAGCCCACAACATCTGTATCCCGAGCACTTGATTTGTGGCAGGCACCGTACAAAGCCATGGGGAAATGCCAATGAAAAGAAACAAACTGTTTTGCATTCAGTAATCACACTAATGAGTATATAATTATATGCTTAAATCTTGGAAAGAAAGGGATATAGTTCCATGAATACATTTTTTGAAAACCTGATAAAGACTAGAGAATTGAAGAAGGCTTAGCTGAGGAGTTGATTACTGAGTCGAGACCTGAAAGAGGACAAGTGTGAGTTAACAGGACAAAGAGGTATGGAGAGATTGGTTCAGCATGCACAAAGGCCCTGTGGCAGGAGGGAGCATGATGTGTTGGAAGAACTCTAAGTAGGCCACTGTGGCTAGAAGCCACACTCACTAGAGTGAGGTGGAACATAGTGTAAGCAAAGCTGGAAAGGTCAGCAGAACTCCAATCTATGGGCATGAGAAAGATTTTTCTGGGAGAACCCAACAGTAGGACTGTGTGTTTGACCTTGGTGTTAGCATCCCCATGCAACAATTTTATTTGCCAACTGAGCTGTGAGGCCCTTTGTGAATTGATTCCCTGATCAAGGGGCCATATAACCTCAACTCTGTCACTCCTTAGTACCATGGACAGCGGCCTTTTCATCCAGTTGGAGTCTGCCAGGCAGGCTTTTGGAAGTTGTAGGGCCCAGTACAAATTTCTCTCCCTCGTGCCTGCTGTGCTCTGATCCGCAAGTGCACATGTCAATCTCAAAATGAAGTGGTGTTGAGCATGAAAGGAGAACATTCCTTTCAATGGCGCATCCAGCATTGGACTGTGTGTGCCAGGGCAGCCTCAATGGGTTTTCCCAGGCCTGGTGCCTTGCTTATGTGACTGCTGATGCTGTCGCAGGCCTGACCTAGGGCTCTATGAGGTTGGGGATTTCTTCCCTCCCTTCCCTGCCCTGCCGGGGCCAGCCCTTTGAGCCTCAGGGTGTCCGGGGAGAGGGCAAAAATGCAACTCTGAAGACTTCTGCTGGATTCCCTCAGGGCACAATAGCTTAGTGGTTGGGAATGCAGACACTACAGTCAGACTCGCTAGGTTCGTGTGTAGCTTCATGGCCTAAAATTGGTGTGGCCTTGACAAGTTGCTTAACATCTTTCTGACCATCAGTCTCCTTGTCAGTTAGTGGAGATAGTCACACCACCTGTCCTATGAGGTTGTTGTGAGGGTTAAATGAGATACTTATATAGAGTACTTAGCGGAGTGCCTGGCACAAAGGGAAGGCAGGTTAATGGTAATTACTATTATTTAGAACATTCCTGCAGTCCCCTTGTTCTTACCATTCCCTTCTTTAAAAAACACAGGTAAGAAAGCTTTAATTTAAAAAAAAAAAAAAAAAAAAAAAAACAGGTAAAATGACCCACACTATACAGGCCTGACATTTTGGCCTATTGACCTGTGTGTTTTCTACATTTTTATATATGACTATGGAAGGCTGCTAAGTCATGAGAGGTTAAAGTAAAATTCATAAACTTCTGTTGAGCATTTACTATGTGCTCTAGAAATGCCAAGATATAAAACTCCATCCCTGTTACTATGTCCTGAATAATCTTGAGGGTAAGTGTATCAATCATAGTTCAGCCAGAGAAGCAAAACCATGGTGGGGGGTGGGGGGTTGTGGAGAGAAGAAACCCAAAGAAACAAAATTACTTTCCCAAGTTCTCTGAGCAAAATAGATTCGGAATCACAATTTTATCCAACTTTCCTGATTCCATTTTGTTACCATCACATTCATATTATCTTGAATTTTACCCATAGAGTTTGAGGCTCCTGGTTTCTGACTCTCTTGTGGATGGTTCTAAGCCAAGGAAACTACTTTTTTTTTTTTAACTTTATTTGCGCTGATTTCATTTTATTTTTTTATTTCTTAAAGATTGTATTTATTATTTTTAGAGAGAGGGGAAGAGAGAGAGGGAGAGAGATATCAATATGTGGTTGCCTTTCACCTGCCTCCAACTACGGACCTGGCTGGAGACCTGGCTTGCAATCTGGGGAACTACATTTTTAATGTTTATTTTCCTTGTTTAATGATACATATTCACTGGAGAGATTATTAAATGACTTATAATCTCATCACCTAATTTTAGAGTATATATGTAGGGGATGTATACCACCATTTTAACTTCATGCTAGCTAACAACTATAAGGGCTCAAAAAAATAAATAAATAAATGAGAAAATAGAATAAAAATATTTAACTCTAGCTCTGGCTGGTGGCTCAGTGCATAAGGTGCCGGCCTGCGAACTCAAAAGTCGCAGGTTCGATTCCCCAGCCAGGGCACATAATGAGGTTGCAAACCAAATCTCCAGCCAGGTCCATAGCTGGAGGCGGGTGAAAATGGCAACCATACATTGATTTCTGTCTCTCTCTCTGCCTCTCTCCCTTCCCCACTCTCTAAATATAATAATAATAATTAAAAAAAAAAATGGCCTTGCTGGCTGATAAAGCCAGTAAAAAGGCCAGCCTGTAAAAAAATAAAATAAAATAAAATATTTAACTCTTGGTGTGTCCAGGAAGGCTTCTCCTCTTCAATCTAGGACACACACACACATGTGCACATACACCCACCACACACACACACACCCTGCCCACCCCTACACACATACATTCTTCTCTGCTTTATTTTCTGTTTACCAGCTACTTCTATCTAACATATGGTATATGGTATTTATTTACCTTATATAGTGACTGTGTCCCCTACTAGACTATAGGCTACATGTGTCAGGCTGAGTTCTCTGCACCCAGAAGACAACTCACAGATTCTTTGTGAACATAATATTCTTAAGTGAAGGAATGAATGAATGAACCCAAACTTGAGTTACTAAAGAGTAACTTACATGTTTACCTTAGACTCTGATTCCCCTATTTTCTTTCCTGTTTCCCAGTTCTTCCTCCTCCTTCCTTCTCCTCCTTGTTCCCCCTCCCTCCTCCTCCTTATTCTTTTCTCTCTCTCTCTCTCTCTCTCTCTCTCTCTCACACACACACACACACACACACACACACACTTTTTATCCAGCTGTGGCCAGACTGTATATATTTTGTATATAACACCCCTCACATAAAATGATATACATATAGATAGATAAGCATAGAAACTATCTTTTCCATCCTAAAATAGACCCACCCAGATATAACTGTCACTAACATTTGATATCCTGCCCTTTAAGTCATTATTTTCAGAGTATGTTTTACGTGATATTATGATCATATTTTAGATAGAATTTTCCATTCTGTTTTTAACAGACCTGGTATTTTGTTACATAAACAATTTGAGATTAATCAAAATTACTACTCCTTTATTTCCACATGGGTGTATGTGTGTATGCATGTTGTTGTCCATCTTTTTATAATGTTGCATTGCAAATGTAGACTTTATAGAAAGTTTTTTCCAAATTTGGAATTAAGAGCATGGCTTCTGCATGGCCCCCATGCTGCCCCTTAGCAACCTTGTCATAACCCTGCCCATCCCCTCACCCCACCACTGATGCCATCTATGGCTCTGGCTTATTTGTTAGAAGCCAGTCTCTTAAGGGGTGACCTCCCAGTGTCTTCAATTATTATTTTAAATGATGCCTTAGGCCACTGCCTGGCACAGTGGTGCCCTCACCTCCCCCTGCCCCTCTGCTTTCCAAGCATGGAGCTCAGCTGCCAAACTGGCTGTGCCCCCTCCTGTCCTCAGAGCTGCCTCCAGAGTCCTTGCAGAGAGGCAGATTAACCCCTTTTGTTAGCAGAGGTAATTTGCCTGGGTTTGGCATTAATAAGGAATGCCATAAGCTGTCGGGGTCAGGAAGAACAGATCTGTCAAGCCCCGGGGTTAATTTAATAGCAATCTGTTGGCTGTCTGCCTCGTATATTATCCATGAATCCAGTGCTATGTTTTGCTTTTGCCATTTAGTTCTTTGGGACAACAGGGAAATAATTTGGATAGTGAGCTCTAAAGGATGGGCTAGAGAAAAATTGAATGTCAAAATGCATCATTCCATTTTCAAGATAATACAGGGAGCCAGGCGTTATGTCTTTTCTCCTTCCTTCCCAACATGAAAGGCAAAACCGCATGAACTAGAAGTGTGTGTCTCCTTTCACAACAGTGTAAGGGGAAGAGACTTGGGTTTCTCTGTGAGGCAGGTGTGAAATATGCCCTCCCATCACCCCCATGAGCCATTGAATTTTTGGTGACTGGATTGCTTCTCCCAATGTTTGTAGAGCTGAGCAAATTGCCCCAATTACAATTCAGAAAATTCCTTATTATGTTTCTGTCCCAACTTCTGGCTAAGAAAAAAAAAAAAAACGGAAAAAGAAATCTCCTCATAGAACAGGAAGAATTCAAGGCCAGATACTGTGTCCCAATCATGGTTCTGAAAAATGTGGCTCCCAAAGTGAGACGGTGAATCAAAAGAGCAGAGGAAAAGCTCCCTCTCAGATTAGCCAGGAGCAGCTCCAACAGAGCCACTCTTATGGGGGAGAGTGGCCTGTGGTCCAGAACACACTTGGGTTGGACAAACTTGCATTCAGATCCCAGTTCTGCTTCCTATGATCAGATGACCTTAAGTCATTGACCTCCCTCACTATTTCCTCTGCTAGAAAATGGGCCTGTGAATAGTACTGACCTCATCAGGCTGAGATGAAGGTCAAATAAGACAATACATGGCACTTGATCACCAATTACTGCAGGTTGGTATTCTCTTCTTCCTCACCCTTATCATTATGGTTATTCATATGAGGAGTAGATGCCATGACTGGTGGCTCAGTTGGTTGGAGCATTGTCCCATGTACCCCAAAGGTTGCAGGTTCAATCCCCAATGGGGGCACGTATGCGAGACAACTGATCAATGAATGCCTGTGTCTGTCTGTCTGTCTTCCTTTTTTGCATCAGTGGATGTATCCTCAGGTAAGGTTTAAAAAAGAAAAGAGTTCCTGTTTATCCCTTGACTCTCAAAAGTCAGACCCAAACAATCAATGTAGTGTTAAGGGGGTTGCTTGAAGTGCGGGGTGATGGGCAGACAGAGGCCCAGGATGGGGCGGACGGCAGGGGGCGCTCCAGAGGCAGGCGGCTCCGTGGTGCCTCCCTTGGCGGCGCTGTTGCTGGGGCTGCCCGTTACTGGTTTCACTTCTGTTTAAGCACTTCATCTTTACACATTCTGACTTTGGGGCTTTATTTTTAGGTGAGAAAAAAATAAACCATGGATGTGGCACCTCCTCCTCCCACACAGCAAAGATCCCTTCCAGTGAATCTGGTGTTTAGAGCTACACGATAGTGGTTGAGAAAGCTGACAGCAGATTTTCTCGCCCTATTTTGGGAAAAGAGAAACCTGCTCACTGGCGCGGTAGGATATGAAGGTTCTTCCCGGGGGGTGATGAAATCTGACAACAGCTGAGCACTGACCTCTGCTTACCCCACCCCTTGTTGCGGCCACCAGCAAAGGGAGAGGGCTGGCAAAAACGTCAGGCCTGCAGTTGGGGGCCTCTTGTTCCTCAGGGTAGGGGGCTAAATGCAATAATGTTTATGACTCTGGCAGCCGTTGAATTGAAAGGTAGTGTTTTGTGAATCCAGGGGACCCATGTGCTCTGGAGACCCACGTAATCCTTGCATCTGAGTTTGGTGGGGGCAATTGTAGTGACAGGTAACGTTAGTTGAGTCTCAAGTCAATTTTAGAAAGAGCCCAACAGGATTTATGAGAGGTAATGAAGGGCACAGCCAAACACAAAGCTCTTATTCCAACAGATTGCATGCTGGAATCGTTACAGCAGCAGCAGAGGTGAGGTTGGATAACAGATGAGCACTTTGTCAGTGCTCCTGTAACTGAAAATACCAGTGCATTTTCTTGTACCCCATCTAAACACTGAGGAGGGGACCATGCTACTCACCATGAAAATCGCAGAGGACTTTCATCCATTTCCAGTCTAATAGGATAGTCTGCGTCAAGCTACTGCTTGTCATTGCAATCCCGTGTTTTCCGAAATAGGACACATGAACTCATGCAGAAACATTTTGATTTTCATCGTTATACATTTATTACTATGTGTATTACTTAAAATGTAACTAGCTCATTACAGGCCATGATTTTATGAATATTGGATGAGTGCTTAGAGAAGGCTAAGTAAAATGAGTCGATTGCAGTTGATCTGAAGGAAAAATGGGAAGCGAAAAATACCACCTGATGGTATACAGGGCGAGGGAAAAATCAGAGGCAGCTCAATTGTTGTAAAGGCTGGGGAAAGTGGGAGTAATTTTGCTCAGCTTTCCCATACAACAGCACCCACATCACAAGGCCTGTTCCTTTGCAGAAAGTTGCTGCGTCCTCAGACAGCACCCCAGCCCCAGGCAGGTGCCTCCCAACTTGCACCTAGATCCTCTTGAGCTTGTGGTTGGAGTGTGACGGGATCAGCCTGAACCCATGTCTCTATGTATGTTCCAGACACCCTACTGAGGGTGTTGTTTTCTAAGTCACCTTCATAAGTGAAAGGCCAATGTTCCATTGCCGTATACAAGAATGTGGTCTTTAAAAATAGAAGTATAATAATTCTTGATCAGAAAGGAATAATTTAAAAAGATGATAAACTAAGGGTATATTTCATAGCAGGCTAAAACTATCTCACCATACCACTGGAGGGCTTCTTTCTGATGCTTCAACTTCCACAAAGGCTCTAAACCAAATCACAGCTTAGGGAGACTTGAGCCCCTGTGTACCTTCAATGAGAGTAGTTTTGCATGCTTACTAAAGAACACAAATGTCATGCCTGCGATAAAATCCTAGAGCTGTCACTCTTTGGCCATGTGACTTGGGACAAGTTCTTTTCTGTACTGTAAGCCTCCATTTCCACCCCCTGGAAAATGGGGGTAAGAAAAGGGATGATGATAGAGCTATTAAAGGATGATGTGAGATAAAGGACATGCTCTGCTTTGCACAGTTATTGACCCATAGTCAGTACTCAATAAGCGGCAGCAGCTATTATCATCATCATCAACATCAACATATTAAAGATCTCAGGAATGTCATGAAAGAGGATTTACAGTCAATTATAGATATTATTTATCAACCCAGGAGCCTGGGGAAAGACTCAAATACATTGAATTATTTAGTTGGAATGGATGTGTTTTGTAGCCGCTAATATAAAATGAGAAATGCAGGTCTGTGCAGCTTGGCATGGAGCACAATTGCATGAGCAGGTAACTTGGATGGGACGGACCTCTGCGTGCTGTGGAGGGTGAGGTACTTCCTGGAAAGGGCCAGGGAGACATTAGTTCTCCTGTTGCCTTAGACCACTGGGTGACCCTGAGACCAATAGCGCCTGCCTATTTGCCCACGGAGTTTTATGGGGATCCAGCTAACGTGTCCCACTATACAGGGGTGTTGTTCCTCCTCCCACGCCCAATTTTCTACCCTACCCCTGGTCCGCTCCTTGACTCGTCCGTGCCAGATATTGTGGACATCAAGCCGGCCAACATGGAGGAGCTCACGGAGGTGATCACAGCGGCTGAGTTCCACCCCCATCACTGCAACACCTTCGTGTACAGCAGCAGCAAAGGGACAATCCGGCTGTGCGACATGAGGGCGTCGGCTCTGTGTGACAGGCACACCAAGTGTGAGTAGCAAGCAGCCCAGAGCTGACGGGAGAGGGCGGGTGGGCCACTGGCCTCTGACACGGGGAGGAGAGGGCAGCGCCGGAGGGTTTGATCTCCTATAGTAGCCACGCTGGGAACAGACACTACGAATGTCCGCCTAACTTGGGAGCCCGCTCCATGGATTTCCATAAAGATGAAACCTCCCGTTCAGTGCTGCAAGCATTTGCTGCAGGCCGTGGAGGGCAGAGGTGAATCAGGCATGAGCCCTGTCACATAACATTGTGACATGATCTGAATTATGTTGTCAGCTCCATCGGAGGAGGAACCTGAGGTCGAGAAGGGGGGAGGTCAGTCAGGGGTTGTTGTGACACCCCGGCAGGAGCGGGGCCTGGCTGGGCTGGGGCGGGGCAGGGTGGGGGCAAGGAAGGGGACAGCAGCAGGTGGGTCCTGGGCAGACCTGGCAGGAGAGCTGACCGGACCTGCTGGCCTCTGCTTGCGGCTGAGACTACACAAGGAACCAAGAATGACATCTGGGGATGGTGACTAAGGTAATCACGCTGTATTGTATATTTGAAAGTTGCTAAGAGGATAGATCTTAAAAAGTTTTCATGACAAGACAAGATGTATATAACTGTGTGGGGATGGATGTTAATAGATGTATTGTGATTATATATATATAGATAGATAGCTAGATAGATATAAAAGCATGTCACATACCTGAAACTAATATAATTAGTTATATGCCAATTGTATGGTCTCGATATGTTTTAAAAAGAATAGTAGCCAGGAGGACAGGTTCATGGCTTCTTGAAGAAATTGTGTTCAAGAACCTAGTATAAAGGAACCATGGACATGGACAACAGGTGGGATTGACTTTGGGGGAAATGGGTGGGTGGGGAGGAGGACAGAGGGGAGCAAAAAGGGGATGGATGTAATACAACAACAATAAAATAAAAAAATAGAAAGAAAGAAAGAAAGAAATTGTGGCACTGGAAGCCAGGACGCTAGAAGTCCCAATGGTTCTAGTGGGTGCCCCAGAAAAATTTCAGAGAAGGGGGAGGGGTACAAGGCATCAAGGCATTGAGAGTCACGGGCCCTCTGGACATGCGGGAGTTTGTCCAGCAGGTGAAGCGAATGTTAGCTGGCACTCGCACAAGTGCTGTGGCTGACAGCCCGGACTGGAGCCAGCAGGAAAAGTTCCCAGAGTATAGGTGCCTGGGAGGCAGTGGTCATCCATGCCCAGGGGTGGCCTATATCATGTGCAGCTGCCAAGGTGTTCAGGAGTGACTCTGGCTGTGTGTGTCGGGCCAGACCTGCAAGGCGCTACTTGGCCACTCCAGTTGGCAGAGGAGAGCCAGAAAGGACATCCTTTGTCCCCCATGGACCCAGTTTCGAGTTTTAATTTCCTCTGTGTCAGGAATGATAAGCAGGACACTGTGTAGGTTTATGGCTAGGAGAGGGGTGCGTGGCTTGGTCATTTTGATGATCTTTTTTAAGATTTTATTTATTATTTTCATAGAGAGGGGAGAAGAGAAAGGCAGAGAGGGCTAGAAACATCAATGTATGGTTGCCTTTTACCTGCCTCCAGCTAAGGACCTGGCTGGAGACCTGGCTTGCAACCTGGTTATGTGCCTTGGCTGGGAATCAAACCAGCGACCTCTGGGTTCACAGGCAGGCACCTTATCCATTGTGCCACCAGCCAGGGCCATTTTGATGATTTTTGATTGCTGATTTGCTATGAGAAGTATCGCACGTTGGGTATCTAGTGTGTAGAGTTCAGTGATATGTAGATTGCATGGATTCTAGACATCCACAGATCCAGGTCAAAGCTGGTTTTCGCCCCCTGATTAGCTGTATGGATCTGTCTGATTTCCCTTCACCTGGCAGGGTCTCAGTTTTCTCATATGTAAAATGGGTAGAATGATAATATCCACCTCATGGGTGTATCATGAGGCTTTAATGCACTAACAGTTAAGAATGTTAACAAGAGGTTTTTCTTTTTATACTAAGTTTCAAAACATGATTTCAATTCAGATTATGCACACTTCAAGTGTTCAACACTTGAATGGGTGGCTAGTAGCTACCATACTGAACAGTGCAGATTTAAGACATTTTCACTATTGCAGAAAGTTCTACTGGAGAGCATGGATCTAGACCATCAGCTTCTTGAGGGCATGGACTTACTCTGTTTTATTCACAGTTGTTTTCCCCTGCACCTAAGACAGTGCCAGGCCCATGCTAGATGTGTAGTAAGTATCAACTAATGTGTGCACTGGTACTGATCTTTGGGCAGTATTTACTTATAAGCCAACAAAGGGAAAAGTGTTCAAGGCAGCATGGCCAGCATGTGCAAAGGTACTGGGGCATGAAAGATCATGCTTTGGGAAGTGCAGAGTGACTGATGTGGCTGGTGTATGGGGAATGACTTAGAGAAGGAAGAGAATCCAAACTCTGAAGGAATGTAAGAGCCTGGTCATGATGGCCATGATAAAGAATTTGAAAATTTTCTTAAAATCAGTGAACAGCCATTCAAGTAATAGGGAAGTAATATGGACAGAATTCATTTTTAGAGAAGTTTCTTAGATGGAGATTAGGTTCTGACTTGGAAAATAAAGAGATGGGAACAAGTTAGAGGGAGATATGCTGTTATACACAGAATTTCACTGTTACATTTGGGAAACACAGTTCTTTTGGGGGGGAGGCTCTTTTTGTAGGATATTTAGCAGCATCGCGGGCCTCAACCTGCTACATCCCAGTAAGAACGGCAAGTTGTGACAACCAAACCAAAAGTGTCATTATCCCCTGGGGGAAAAATTGCTTCCAGCTGAAAACAATAGATCTGGATTAACATTCCTTGTCAGCCCTTTAGCATGATTTCATTGAATCTGTCATAGATCTGTTACTATTAAGGACTCTGAGGGATACAATGGAAAGATAAGACGTCTCCTAGACTCTAGCATTGAAAACTTGGCTGATGAACTCACAGGGGCCCAGGACACATTTCAGGAACAGTGTATCTGGTGGGGTGCGTGTTAATACCCAAATGAGTGCTGGAGACAGTGCGGGGTTGGGATGTTCCAAGGAGGATAGTACTCTTGGGCTGGTCCTCACAGCGCTGGCAGAAGACGAGCAGTTGAAGCACAAGCAGTATTTTATTAGGTGGTAAACAGGGGTGGGGGTATCTCCAACATCATGCATAGAATGGACTGAAGTTAAGAAATTGCATGGAACCTTCAAAGAGTCTTAGTGAAAACTCTCAGGCTTTGGTGAAAAGAGAATATTGAGGAAATGAGGGTAAATCTGGGCTGATGGGACATGTCAGGTTGGTAGATCAAAGTCAAAAGTTTATACATTCACATATTCATTTATACATTCATTCACTGAGTACCTACTCTGTACCCAGAGTTGGGACCCTATGGTAGGTAGCCAGTCCTTCTTAAATTTTTCCGCCAACGACAGCACTGCTGAGGCCAGGTGTGAGCCTTGCTGTCATCAAGGAAGGACACCCGTTGGCAATTCTGCCTCTCCAGGGTGCTCTGGGTGGCCTGGTGTGTCAACAAAGACAACACAGCATGTGCCTGGCAGAGGCCAGAGACCCTGCAAGGTGCTACCCACCAGAAATTTTCTTTGAAGTCATTGTTTCATCTTAAAATTTCACTTGATTCTGTATGTTATTCCCATGTCAACTTTCTGTCTAATTTCATAATTACATTTCTACTCACACCAAACTTCAAGCAAAATTGATGTTTTCAAAAGATGCAGCACTTATCCTATGGCCCCCTGTACCATTTTGTGCACCCTCATCTCCTCCTCCCTGACCTGCAAGAATACATTCATGTTCCTAGTATGTGATTTGAGATCATTTGGCAGGAGAACAGATAGAATTCCTGTTTTGGGGAAGATTAACACAGTAGTGGTGGGGAGAAGCATAGGAGGATTAGAAGGTAACAAGTGGAAATTTATAACCAAATGAGGATGGTTGCTGTGGTGATTGAAAGGAAGAGAGAGGAAAATAAAGCACTTTTCTTGTAAGATCACCATGGGTGATTGATTTTAGAGATTGGCATTCACCACCCACGGCTGTTAGTTCATGTTCAATGTCCACACCCTCCAGGCTATAAACCCTCTGAAGAACTGGCTGTTTTGCTCACATCCTGTTACCAAGGCTTGACACTAAGTAGGTGCTCAGTAAGTGTTCATTCAATCAGTTAATTTACGCCTGAGGGTTTGCGTACTGGCATGTGGGATGGGGACTAATCAGAATTCCTTGAGGGGAGGGAGGGGTTGGGGTTTGGTTGGGAACATGCTGTATGTGAGGTGACATGAGCTGACTAAGGAAGTAGGGCCTCTCTGGTCCACGGAGTTAGAACCAGGCACAATAGTCCACTAACCCCACGTGGATGCCGAAGGTGGCATGAGAGGCCCAGTGCTCATAGCCAGTGTAGCAGACATCAGCCAGGCAGACCCGCACGAATGCTGGTTATTCAGGAGTAAGCTGAATGGGAGGCTTCATGAACCCACAGCTCAAGATAGAAAAAAGCAAGCAAGACCTTAGAAACTCCCAGAACTAGAATGGTTTGGAGTAGAAGCTTTGGAATCAGCATTCAACTGTGGCACTCAATGGCTGTGTGGCTTCGGGCTAGTTGTTTAATCCCTCCAGGCCCTAAGTTCCTTATTGGAAAGTAGAAGTAGTAAAGAGCCTCCTAGAGATGGCTCTTCGTGACAAATAAACGTCATTGTATGGTGATCTCCTAGCCTGAGTCCCTAAGTGAGAGCAGCAGTTATTACCGCAATTATTCCTCTGGAAATCCCTCTGTGCTGGGCCACTCTTAGGTACTTGAAACTCCAATTCTTTCTCCAGATATACAAAGCTCAATTGTTCATTTATTTAGTTGGGGCAGGGGTGGTTAAGTATATTTTACTGATTATGTCCCAATTTCTTTTCCCTTTGCTCCCCTCCGCCCAGGACTCCCCTTCCACAATCCCACCCCCCTTAGTTCATGTTCATGGGTCATGCATACAAGGTCCTTGATTTCACTCTTTCCTATATTATTCTTAACCTCACCCACTCTATCTTGTACCCACTAATTATGTTTCCTAATCCCTGCACCATTTCCCCATTTCTTCCCCTTCCTGTTCCCAGCTGATAACCCTCCCAATGATCTCCATACCTATGATTCTGATCCTATTTTTGTTTAGTTTGTTAGATTCTGTTGTTGATAGTTGTGACTTTGTTGTCATTTTAATGTTCATAGTTTTGATCTTTTTCTTTAATTGTATTGTTGTTGTATTACATCCATCCCCTTTTTGCTCCCCTCTGTCCTCTTCCCCACCCACCCATTCCCCGACAGTCAATCCTACCTGTTGTCCCTGTCCATGGTTCCTCCATACTAGGTTCTTGTCTAAACTGCTCCCCTTCCCTGCCTCTTCCTCCCCCCTCCCCCCACCCCCCTGCCACCTGCCCACTGAAGGCCTATTCACTGTATTCATATATATGTTCTGTTTTTGCGTGTTGTTAGTTTTGTTCATTATTGTCCTGTAATGGGTGATATCATATGATATTTGTCCTTCACTGACTGGCTTATTTCACTAAGCATAATACTTTCTAGTTCCGTCCATGTTGTTGCAAAAGTTAGGAGTTCTTTCTTTCTTTCTACTGTATAGTATTCCATTGTGTGAATGTACCAAAGTTTTTTGATACTTTCATCCACTGATGGGCACTTAGGCTGTTTCCAGCATTTGGCTACTGTAAATAGTGCTACTATGAACATAGGGTACATATGTTCTTATAAATTGGTGTTTCAGGATTCTTCAGGTATAGTCCTAGTAGTGGAATTGCTGGATCAAAAGGCAGTTCCATTTTTAGTTTTTTCAAAAAACTCCATACTGTTTTCCATAGTGGCTGCACCAGCCTACATTCCCACCAACAGTGCACGAGGGTTCCCTTTGCCCCGCATCCTCGCCAACACTTGTTGTTTGTTGATTTGCTGATGATTGCCATTCTGACAGGTGTGAGGTGGTATCTTATTGTGGTTTTAATTTGCATCTCTCTGATGGCTAGTGATGTTGAGCATTCTTTCATATGCCTCCTGGCCCTTTGTATGAGTTGTCTGTTCCTCACTGAGTTGTCTGTTCAGGTCTTTTGCCCATTTTAAAATTGGGCTGTCTGTCTCCCTGGTGTTGAGTCGCATTAGTTCTTTATATATTTTGGAGATCAAACCCTTGTCTGAGGTATCATTGGCAATTATGTTTTCCCATACAGTTGGTTCCCTTTGAATTTTGCTGATGTTTTCTTTAGCTGAACAGAAACTTTTCAATTTGATATAGTCCCATTTGTTGATTTATTCTTTTATTTCCTTTGCCCTTGGTAAAGTATCAGTAAACATATTTCGGTGTAGGATATCCAAAAGTTTACTGCCTATATTTTCCTCCAGGACCTTTATGGTGGCACTGCTTATGTTTAAATCCTTTATCCATCTTGAGTTTATTCTGGTGAATGGTGTAAGTTGGTGGTCTAGTTTTATCTTTTTGCATATTGCTGTCCAGTTCTCCCAACACCACTTGTTGAAGAGACTGTTTTTACTCCATTTTATGTTCCTTCCCCCTTTGTCGAATATTAATTGACCGTAGAGTCCTGAGTTTATTTCTGGGCTCTCTATTCTGTTCCAATGATCTTGATCTTTTTCTTAAGTAAGTCCTTTTTACATTTCATATAATAAGGGTTTGGTGATGATGAACTCCTTTAGATTTACCTTGTCTGGAAGCACTTTATCTGCCCTTCATTCTGAATGATAGCTTTGCTGGATAAAGAATCATGGTTGCTGGTCCTTGTTTTTCATCACTTTGCATACTTCTTGCCACTTCCTTCCTGCCTGCCTGCAGAGTTGCTTTTGAGAAATCAACTGATAGACTTATATGAACCCCTTTGTAGGTAACTCTTTTTTTCTCTTGCTGCTTTTAGGATTCTCTTTCTCTTTAAGCTTTGGCATGTTAATTATGATGTGTCTTAGTGTGGCCCTCTTTGGATCTAGCTTGTTTTGGGCTCTCTGTGCTTCCTGAACTTGTATGTCTGTTTCCTTCACCAAATTTGGAAAGTTTTCCTTCATTATTTTTTCACACAAGTTTTCAATTTCTTCCTCTTTCTCTCTGTCTTCTGGCACCCCTATATTCAAATGTTGGCACATTTAAAGTTGTCCCAGAGGCTCCTACATCTCTCCTTGTTTTTTCAATTCTTGTTTCAATTCTGTACTGGTTGACTGTTTATTTTTTCCTTATGTTCCAAATCATTGATTTGAACCCTGGTTTCCTTCCCTTCACCACTGGGTGTGTGTGGAAATCCACACACATTTTCCCTTGTTTCACTTAGTATAGGCTTCACTTTTTCCCTTCTGCGTTTGCTGTACTCAAACATATCTGTCAAGTCTGTGAGCATCTTTATCACCAGTGTTTTGAACTCTGCATCTGTTAGCTTAGCTATCTCCTTATTGCTTAGTTCTCCCAAGGGAACCTTGATCTATTTCCTTTTTTGGGACACACTTCTCTGTCTCCTCAACTTGACAGGCTTCTGTGTCTGCTTCTGTGTCTTAGGTAGAGCTGTCGCACATGTTTCATTGTAAGGGGCAGAGCCTTAGGTATTTGTCAGTGCCAGGAGACCCAGTTCACCACGTTGTGGCCCTGTATGTGTGGGAGGGTCTGAGAGGGAACAATGCTGCCTGCTCAGCACTCGCCCCTTTTCCAAGCAACTTTCCCACTTCCCATATGGGACTGGTGCCTCCTCTCTAGCTGTTGCTCTGGCCACAATTCCCAGAGCGGGTGGGTCTGTGGATGTTACAGGACTGTGGGTGCCTCTAGACAGACTCAGCTGTGAGACCAGCAGTTTCTTCCTTTGCCCCAATTCCCACTGGTTTTCACAGTCAGAAACAATGAGGCTTTCTCCTCCACTAACTGCCCTACCCCACCTCCACCCCGGTGCTGGGACCATGAGCCTCACAGTGCTGGGAGTACTCCCAGGTGTCCCTACTTCTTCTTAAATATGACTGTGCATTCTCCACCAGCCAGCCACAGCCACCATCCTGCCACAGCTGCTGTGCAGCCAAACTATGCCCTCTCTGTCCCAGCTCCACCCCTCCTACCTATGTGGATGAGTGTTTCTTCTTCATATCGTTATTAGTTGGACTTCTGTGCAGCTCAGTTTCCTAGAATTTTTGGGTGTCTCTTATTTGAGGTAGATGCATTCCTTCGTAGTTGTAGAGGGAGATGCAGCATGTCTACCTACACCTCCATCTTGCCTAGAAGATAATGTTTGTTGAGCACATACTATAGAGCAGGTACTGAACCAGACTCTGGGATGCAGTGGTGAGCAAAACCAGACCCAGTTCCTCCCACTTAGAGCTCACTGTCTGTATCAGTGAGGGTTCTCCAGAGAAACAGAGCCAACAGGAGATACATACATGTGTATGCATATGAGAAATAAGTATGATAAGTAGTTGGTTCATCTGATGATGGAGGCCGACAACCTCCAACATCCGTAGTGGGGTGGCAGGATACCCAGGAAAGCCAACAATGTAGTTCTAGTCCAAAGGCCAACAGGTTCATTACCTGGAAAGAGACAATATTTTAGTTCAAGTGCAAATGCAGGGGGGAAAAACCATTGATGTCCAAGCTTGAAGGAGTTAGACAGAGGTATTCCCTCTTATTTGAAGAGGTGCAGCCTTTCTATGTGGGCCTATGTGGGCCTTCGCCTGATTAGGTGAGACCCATCCACATTCATGAGGGCAATCTGCTTTACTCAGTCCAGCAACTTAAATGTTCGATTCATCCAAAAGCACCCCTACAGTAGCACCCAGAATAATGCTGGACCAAATATCTGAGCATGCCATGGTCCAGTCAGGTTGATGAATAAAATTAGCCATCACTGCATCTAAGGAGGAAAAAACTCATTACATGCAAATGTTGTCATTGTTGAGAGAGAGGCACAAGGTGCTGTGAGAGGATATGGCAAGGACTTTATAACCCAAGGCAGTGACCATGGGCTGGTACCTAAAGACTGATGGCAGACAAGGGTCCTGGTTACCCACAGAAGCAGGAGATCTGCCAAGCTGCACACCCTTGGCAGGAGATCTGCCAAGGGACCCCCAGAGACTGCGCCTACCTCCAGCATGGGTCCCATACAACCCTATGCCCAGGGAACAGTCCAGGGTGAGTCCAGGACCTCACTAGGGACCTGCAGGGTTCCACCCCAGCCCTGCCTCTCCACGCCTCATCCCAACACCAGCAACGCTGGTGTTGCCAGCCATCACACTCCTAATCTAATTAAGAAACAAATGAAATTCATTTTCCTGACTTGTCCAAAGTGCTGACCTTCTTTGGTGCGCATCTCCCTTTGTTCCACTCACGGTACAGCAGCCCCCAGTTCCTGCCAGCCAGGAAAGCAAGTTCAGTCTGACCCCTTGCCTGACATTTCATATTGATCTTCTCCATCCTCTTCCACCACTGACCGAGATTCAGCCAGGGTGTATGATCACAATTGAGACAGTTCATCAGTGTAAAACGAAAAAGCAACATTGGTGCTCAGAGATGAGCTCTGAGGAAGGTATTTAATAGCCATCAGCATTTAATCAAAATGCCGAGGAGATCTGTGTTATCAGAGCTGCATATATTAATTTGCCTATGTCCCTCCTTCTGCATCCTCAGCAGCGGGTAGGAGGACTGATTCTTTCCCTCCTGTCTCTACTTTTTTTCCTGTGGCTCCTGGCTGTAGTACAGAGGTGGGTTTGCAGTTTGAGATTCTTATGCCTAAAACAATAGGGTGCTGCTAGCAGTGACAATAGGCCCATCTGCATCATGATTTTCCTTTTTGATGCATGAGTATTGGGAGTGGAGTGAAGACACTGGCCAGGTGTCATGAATGGCAACCTAGGGGATGAAAGAGGGATTAAATCTGAGTGCCTCTGTAACACCCAGCTTGGATCTGATCCCTACCCCTCTCTAACTTCAGCTCCATGTGGTCTGGCCATGCAGGCCTGCTTCCTGCACCCCCAACACCCCCAGCCCTTTCCTGCCTCAGGGCCTTTGCATAGGCTTTCCTCTGCCAGGAATGCTTTCCCACTTGTCTGGACAGTTCTCACATTTTAAATCTCTGGGGAAATGTCAGCTCCTCAGAGAGGACTTCTCTGCTTACCCCATTCACACCCTTTTTCTAGCTTACCACCAAATTATTTATTTTTTTTTTCATAGCACTCATCTATAGATGCTTGCATTTCGTCCTCCATGAGAGCAAGAGCCTTACTTATCTTACCCACCACTGAATTACCAATACTTAGCATAGCGCCCAGCATGCAGTGGTGTTTCACTGAACACCTGTGGTGGAAAGGCAGGCACAAGGGAAAAGGCATACAAGGCAGCATATTCTTTGACTAGAGTTGCTCTAACAAAGCAGCATGAATTGGATGACTTAAACAACAAACCTTCATAGTCTCACTGTTCTGGAAGCTAGAAGTCTGCAATCAAACTTCACACTGTCAGCAGGGTGAGGTTCCCTGAGGGCCATAAGGACAGGGCCCATTCTAGGCCCCTGTCTTTCACTGACTAACACCCATCATCTCTCATCTTCATATCATGCTCCCTCTGCATGCATCTGTGTCTAAAACTCCCCATTACAAGGCACCAGTCATGTTGCATTAGGTGCCCACCCATTTTCATTTAATTACCTCTTTAAAGACCCTATCTTCAAATATGGAGACATTTAGAGGTATCGGGGGGTTAGGGCTTCAACAGGCAAATCCGGGGGAACACAGTTTAGCCCCTAATGGCAGATATGAAAATAAGCCCGAGCACAGGCCCTGGAGCTGACAGTTGCTCCAGGCTCCTTCACTTCAGGCCCCCTGGGCAAGGTGCCATGCCAATCCTTCCCTCCGGGTGGCAGGGCTGAGAAGTGATCATGGGCGCAGGGCTCTGGGCCCAGCCCCTCACCCCCAGTGCCCATGGTTCTCATCCTCTCATGGAAGGTGGTGGGTTGGGGGGTTGGAGCGTTGTCTGTACACCAAAAGGTTGTGGCTTCAATTCCTGGTCAGGACACTTACCTAGGTTGTGGGTTTGATCCCCAGTCAGAGGGCATAACTGATCAAAATGTTTCTCTCTCACATCAATACCCCTCTCCCTCTCTCTCTGCCTCTCTCTGTCCCTCCACCCTCCTTCCCTTCCACTCTTTCTAATATCAATAAACATATCCTTGGGTGAGGATTTAAAAAAAGAAGAAAGCGATGAGGACTAAGGTGATGGGAGCCTGTACATCAAGTCCGTCCAGCAACTCGCTACCCCATGGTGGTCTGTGTGTTTTATAGTGACAATGCCCAGATGCCTTCCGGTGCTGTGGAAATATTTTTCTCTCAACAAAGGGGACATGAACTGACTTTAGGGCTCTGAGGGGCTGAGGCACCTGCTTCTTACATGAAAGCCCACTCTTGAGGGGAGAGCATCCCAAAGAAGCAAGAGCCTGTGTTCACAGGATAAAAGCAGCAGGTGAAATGCTCATGGGACTGGGTGCAGATAAAGGTGTGCTGTGAGGGACTCTGGAGAGTTAACTTACCAACAGCGGGACACAGTCAAGATGGAGCAAGCGGGGACGTGCTTGTGATCAATGTGAAGGCAGGTGCGAAGTCCCGCACCCACCGTGAACGCCGCAGTGTGGAGGTGAGGGTGCAGAGACTGGGACAGCAACTGTATGAATGACGCAGTGGCAGGCCGGCAGCAGGCCGGCAGCTTCCCTGTTTTCCAGAGCCCCTCCCAGGTTGTGGTTTCGCTCCTGTAATCAGGAGAGTGTTGGTGTGGGGGAATTGTAAGCACCTTAGGCCCTAAATTCTCAGCTATTTCAGTAAATAGTTGTCAGTGACAAAACAGCCTGAGAGCCCATGCAAATGGGGCCAAGTTGGATCCAACTTGGAAACTTTTCCTCCAAAGGTGTATGCAGTGGTGGGAAACGCATGTTAACCTTGAGCCCTTCTGTATCCCATGTAAGTCTCACAACAACCCATGAAGACTGACTGGTACCTGCATTTGCAGGAGAGGTGCAGAGGGGTGAAGAATTGCATCACATCACAGTGCAGGAGCCAAGATGTGAATTCAGGTCTTTCTGCTTCCAAGAGAAGAGTTTGTTCTTCTCACTCTCTGGGTCTTTGGCATCAGGAGGAAGAGCATGATCTTTTCTAACATCCAGAAGGATGATTTTTATGGGTCTCCATTTTATATCATTCCCATTAGCTAGATCCAGGACTAACCCTGGGGCCGACATGAAATCCACTGTCCTATTCTTCACCCTCATCTACAGACTGAACGGCTGTGTCCTGGTTCCAACACTAGACAGATCCCTTAATAAGCCCAGGTCTCTGACGAAGTGTGTCCAAAGGCGCTAGCTGAGATGGCAGCTGCAGTGAGCCTTAAAACCCCCAAGGTTTGGCACAGCTTCCAAAAGGGGTTCAGTCTTGATCAGGGACATAATTAACAGCGTTTATTGCAGGGGAGCTTGGTTAGGTGAAAAAGATGAGGCTCTTAATGAAAATGCTTTTGGCTAATGGTAGCCTTATAAACACACCCAGATACCCACCCCCACCCCCATCCCCCTGGAGAAAAACCAAGACGGAGACTTGATGCCAAGAGCCAGATCCACCCAGCCCCTCCCCACTCCCCACTCCGTGTCTTCACCCCACTCACACTGGGCAGCAGCAAACAGCAGAGCAGGCCCAAGCCATGGCATAAAAGAACAGAATTCCTCCATTCTCAGTTCCATTTGTGATTGATTTAACCAGGTCTGTCAATTAGTCATCCTGGACACTGCAGTTGAGGGAGGGTTTCTAAGTAGAAGGCGTGTTCCTTCTGCAGACGGGTATCGTTCCGTGAGCAGCGGACACCTGAGCAGGCCCTGCCCTCCGCCCGCTGGGGTCTGGGTGAGAAGGCCGAGGAGGCGGAGGTCTGCGCTGGCACACGGCTGCGTCCTGAATTTGAGGTTCCAGACAACCCCAGTCAAGGGAATACCTGGAAGGAAGTGACCCCAGGGGAGGGACATGAGCCCCACCAGAGCCGCAAGCAGGCCCTGTCCTGGGCAGGATAGGTCTTAGACTGCCTGGGCCTTCCCAGCAGAGGCAACATCAGAAAGTGTACTTCTTCCCTTTGGTGTTAATTTCCTAGGATTACTGTAACAAATTACTGCAAACGGGTGGCAAAAAAATAATAATAAATGTATTATCTGTTAGTTCTGTGGGTCAGAAGTCTGGTGTGGGGTTCACCGGCTAAAATCAAGGGGTGGGCCGACCTGTGCTTTCTGGAGACTCTTGGGAAGAACCTGTCTCTTCACCTCTTCCAGCATCTAGAGGTTCTGCCCACTTTCCTTGGCTTAGGGTCCCTTGCTCCATCGAAGGCCAGCAGCAGTCAGACCAGCTCTTGTCAAGCAGCACCTCTCTAATTCTCCTCCTCTCCCTCCCTCTTCCCCTTTTGGGACTTCCGTGCTCACTCTGTGACCACCCAGGCAATTCAGACTAATCTGTTTCGAAAGTCAGCTGATGAGCACCCTTAATTCCATCTACAATCTCAGTTTTCCTTTGCCATGAAAGGTATCTTACTCCCAGGCTCTGGGCATCAGGACTTGGACCTCCTTGAGTCATTATTCTGCCTACCGTGCCTCTCACGTGTCACCAAGTAGGAATTAAGTGCCCACCCCTGGAGCATCTGATACTAGAGGTTGAAGTGATCTGTCTCCATTTCTGTCTCTCTGGCTAAATGGTTCTTCCATTAAGGCTAAAGCTCTTCATTTCCCCCTTCTGCACTTAGCATCATGAGGGTGCTAAATAAATGTGGGCAGGGCAGCCGCGGGTGTATTGTCTGCCGAATCACCTCCTGGTAATTCTCTTTACACAACAAAGAGGCTCACATACTAAAAAGTGGCTTATTCTCATTTCTAGCTTTGGGGGTGCACTGGCATCGGTAGGTTAGAGCAAAGGGAAGAGGAGTCTATGAGACGGTAATAACCAACCTTCTATTGGTTGACTTAACAGATGTTCATTGCTGCGCCCATGTGCCAGGCACTGTTGCAGACACCAGCAAGATGGAAACCTCCTGTCCTCATGTCACCCTATCCAGTAGATGGAGGCAGACAGCAAACACACAGGCAGATAAGATAATGCGAGACTTGGTGAAATGTGTTTCTGGAGAAGCAGCTGCAGCAAATGCAAAGGGTCTGAGTCTGGACTGTGCTGGGGGTCGGGGAGGCGGGGCATAGAAAAGACCATCTGGCTGCCAATCATGTTGGGATAAGGAGCCCTGAGGGACAATGGGAGAACTCTAGACTCAGGACAGTCACTACATAACCCAGGCCCTGTTCCCATCTCTGCTTTGGAAGAGGTTTGGAGGCTAGGCACCATGGTAGTGTTGTAGGCAAAGGTAAGGAAGCTGACTTGTATTGCACTGAGGAAGAGAAAAATCTAGGAGGGTTTTACGGAAAGGAATAATGTGATCATACCTGTAAACTTCTCTCTGAGTATGTAAAGAATGAAACCTCAGGAGGAAGAGTGAGTGCTGGGGTACGAGTTGGAATGCCAGATAGCAGCCCAGCCAGACGTAGTGGTAGTTTAGACTAAGATTGGGCCAGTTTGGGCAATGCTTTGAGTGTCACGTTAACAGGACTTGTTCAAACACCAGGTGTGGAAGATGAGGTACAGGAAGGAATCCTGGGAGGCACCTAGCTGTTTGACCTGAGCATGTGCCTAAGTTGAAGGGCATTGAATGAGTTGGCAAAGATTAGGGGAGGAGACTCACACAAATTCTATGGACTCAAAAACTTTTATTTATTAAGTATAAAAAGGATTCAATTGATACCTTTTGCTGTTTAGCCTGTTACCATTTGCAGAGCCCTTTCTCATCTGCTCTCTGAATCGATCTTTACAGAACCTTATGAGTTCAGAATATTTCTCCCTGTTTGCAGCATGAGGAAACCAAGGCTCAGAAAAGAGAAGTCTAACAACCCTGACAAAGATCATGGGTTTCTCACTTCATATGATGAATATGGCCACCTTCAGGGCTGCGTTAGAGGACAGAGCAGGGAACGGGGACTCTGGAGTGTGTAACTGACCCACGTTCAAGTGTACCAGCTAATGCGAGCCTCCTGCGCAGTTCATGTCAGTCCATTTTGACAACTCGGCAGGTGGCACCGATAACTGCATTGTGAGAGCTGCTGTCCACTCGAGCAGCGTCCCACCCTATCGATGCAGGTCCCTTCATCTGCTGAGTCCCTCAAAGCACCTGCTGGCCCTCCACCGCCAGCAAGCACAGCCCAGGGCAGGAGAATGGGCACCCCGCAAAGCTTGTAATGATTCGTGCTTTTATCTTCTCTCATATCTTTAACCTGAATGTGAGGCTTGAGATAGGATTTATCTCCTAGACAGGCATCCTTCATCCCAGGGATGACTGGTTCATCCTGAAATTGTAGTGTCACGTAAAAATCCCTGTAATGGAGTGAAGGTGTCATTGAAGAGTTACACGGAATCATCAAGCTTAGGAAAATAGTGAGATGAAAGAAAACAAGCAATGGGTCAATAAATGTGACCCAGGACAAGGGGGAGACAGACTGACAAGGTGCAGTTTCTGCCTCAGTTGTACTTACTGATCATGATGGGATGACAGGATGTGAAATCATGGAGTGTTTCTACTTATGAAGTGTATTTCAAATCAAATGTGAAATTTAGATTCCCAGTATCAAAGAGCAAACGCTGACTAAATAATGTTTATGCAGAATATCCTGTCCGCCTGTTAAAATGGACTACGATGGTGACTGTCATCCTCAGGGTGCTCTTGTTGTTCCCAGCCCACAGTTCTGATGCATCATATTTCTCAGTCCCTGTTTACTGAGAAGCTTTTGTATTTGTGTCATGCTACAGCTACGAAAGTTCAAATTTGCATTAAGCATAACATATGGTTGCTGGACCCTAGGGAGGTTATTAATAGCAGAAGTGTTCCTGGGACAGTGCCTGGCATATCAAGGATGCTAAATGATAATGAATGGAAGGTGGGAAAAGGGGAGGGGTGAATAAATGAATGAATGATAAGAGATCATTATCAAAGATCTAATACCAGGTAAAATGTGCTGTGTGTCACAGTACACTAGCGCCAGGATTCTTAAACCAAGTGTGTACATGAATAAAGGCATTGGGTATTAGTTTTTCCAAATTCCTAGGAAAATCAAGCAAGCTAAAACTCAGAATTTGCTCAATTTTAAACTCTTCTCCTAGAAATTTTCCTGAAATACTTAAGACTCTATAACAGACTCTAGTACAAAATAGGGTATTTAATGCCAAGTTATATGTAATAACGTACTTAAAAGGTATCATATTCTATGGTGTGCTTCACTGTGACACTTGTATCCTGACCAGAACTTGAGAACTCTGCTCTAGAAATTCAGAGAAGGAAGTGATTGCTTCTAAATCAACTGTCCAGAAAGGATCTAAGAGGCGGGCGGGGATAAGAAAGGTGACACAGGAGGGAAACAACCCAGCAGATGCTGGAAAAAATGGGAAAGACTTGACATTTTAGACAGTGTCAAATCTTACTGAACAAACGTCTGTCAGCATGTTTTGAAAGCCGCCTAGTGGCTTTGGGATAAGCCACTTCAGCTCCTTTGAGGTTGAAGACGGTAAATCTTAAAGGCCAGTTACAGGTATTTGTGAGACTCTGGTAGTTGGAAACTTGCTTTGATGAGCATGAAGAGAGATCAATAATGTCAGTTCGGGGGTCAGACAAGGCTGGTGTGGGGAACTTGATCTTAGCTCCTCTAAGCCCAGGTGTCTTCCTCTCTAAAATGGGAACAATAATGAAGCTGCATTGTTGCATGTGCGCTCAGTATTGGTGAGTGTTCTTCTCCCAATAATCCACGAACTCAGACTTATAGGTGAGAAAAGGAAGACTCAAAAAAGCAAATAATTTACACAAAGTCAGAGATAGTCAGGCAGAGCCTGGGCTCAAACCCAGGTTGAAGCTGTTAGTAGATGATGTCTAGAATCAATTCCTACTAGGCCTGAAGGGGAGGCATCTGGGTGGGCCAGGTGCTGGGAAAAAGAGGAGAACAAATTACTTCATTGGTGGAGTCTGGCTCTATGGGCCTCCTACTGAGGAAGATGGAGGGATGTCTTATTCTCCAGCCAAATTCAGAATGGGAACGGCACAGACTGTCCCTCCAAGTCATTAAGCAAAAATGCTTGCTGAAGGATAAAACCTTCATTTTGATATGATTGCAAAATATGTCCTCTCTCTGCATCCGAGCACAGAGGCTTCAAGTCCTGGAGGCAGTTGGAGGGTTATGGTGTCTCTGAAGCCAGTGGGAGGACCTAGCAGGTAACAATGTACTCAGTAAACTCGAAGAGTCTGCTCTGCATTGTCTCTGGTGCACTGTGCGAGGTCCATAAAGAGGCATTCCAGGTCACCACCACCTTGCTTGCCTGCAAACTGACAGTGACTGTTGGTCAGAGCCACTTTGAGCCTAAAGCTGCTAGTGAAAATTTGGGTCCCTCTCGAGATGTTATCCCCTCAAAGTTGCTCCCAAAGTGAAAAGGCATGACAGTCCCTGCAGGGGTGCCTCCACATCCTCAAGACCTTGAGTTTACCAAATTACCAAATGGTTTAGTGATTGCTGCTCTGGAAAGCTAGGCTCCTGCCAAAGAATTGGTTTGTTCACTAAAGCAAGCACTCGGGACAACGTAGGAACCTCTCATTTGCTTCGTCTTGCGTTAAATCTGACTACAAAAGGAGCATCGTCCTTCAAGATAGCTCATGGAATCGCAGCACTTGGTGGTAAATTAAGTGTGACTGCAACAAGGGAAAACATGGCCTACACCGTGGAATGCCTACGGGATCGTGTCAATATTCTAATGGAGTTCCTGCTCAATGTCACCACGGCACCTGCATTTCATTGTTGGGAGGTAGCTGCCCTCAGTCTCAGCTGAGGCTTTTCGGGATCCACAGGCTTGTGTCATTGAAAATTTGCGTGCTGCAGCTTATTTGCAAATGTTTTGCGTTGTCCAGACTAGAGGATTGGAGAGGTAACACCAGATGAGTTAATCGCTACGTGCGGAACCATTTTACAATGGTTTTCATTGGCCTTGGTGCGAGTCATCCTGTTCTGAAGCAAGTTGCCCTACGGTGTCTGAACATGAGAGGTGAGCTTGGTTTATCTGGTGCGAAGGCCAGATACCCTGGAGGTGAAGTTCGAGAACAGAACGGAGACAGTCTCATCTGTGCTGCTTTTGTAGCAGAGAATGCTGCTGCAGGAAGTATAGAAGCAAATGCATTTAGCGTTCTCCAGCTAGGCCGCATGTTAAGAGGGGCAGCAATGCCACCAGCCCTCTGTACCAAGCTGTTGCCAAGGGAATTCACCGTCTGTTTATTTCTGATTTTAATGCCAGTTCCTCAGATCCTGGACTCTTTGGGATTTACACTTTCAGGCTGCAGTCGCCAGAGATGTTATCAAGTCTGCCTACAACCAAGTAAAAACAATGGTTCAAGGAAACCTTTCCAATACAGAGGTCCAAGCTGCCTCAGACAGGCTGACAGCTGGGTACCTAATGTCACTGGAGTCTTCTCAGGGTTTCCTGGGTGAAGTCGGGTCTCAGGCCCTCGTTGCTGGTTCGTATGTGCCGCCATCCTCAGTCCTTCAGCAGATCAACTCAGTAGCTGACGCTGATGTCATAAATGCTGCAAAGAAGTTTGTTTCCAGCAAGTCAATGGTAGCAGGTGCAAATTTAGGGCACACACCTTTTGTTGATGAGCTGTACTACTGAAACACATTGCAGGAAAGAGCTGGACATTTTCTTCACCCAGAGCAGCGCATGAAAGTCACAGGACTATAATGTAGCACTTATCTTCTTTTTCAGTGAAGTGAAATATCTCAAAAAGTATAAACGCAAGTAATTGTTCCCAGCCAACCTAAAGTCAATAAAACATTTGATATGCTATTAAAAAATAAATTAAAAAGACAGGGAGAGAGACACACACACATCTTCACCCTGGTCAATCCTCTGAGATTGGTGAGAGCACACCACTTATGAAGCCCAAATCAGGGGTTCAATCCTTAGATCAGTTCAGTGGTGTTACTGGGACCATGTTCTCAGAGGTGTAAAGCTCCCTGTATCTGCCAGCACCAGCTGGAAGGGGTCCCCTTTCTAATCATGGGCCTGGGGGAGAAATGACAGAGAATGGGGGCAGTAGAGAGCTACAGAGCCTAAGGTGGGCTTGCGTCTTTGCTCTGCCCCTTCCAGTGATGAGGGCAGATGCCTCTCAGAGCCTCATTTCTTCATCTGTAAAATAAGCACCTCGTGAGCATGGACCAGAATATCCCCAAGGGTCTTTCCAGCCTGGAGATGGGACACTGTCACGGCACCTACTCCAACACAGTGGCTGTTACTACTCCATGCGTGCAAGTTCCAGGGACAGTCAGGGACAGGTCTGTCAGTGGCTTAGGAGCCAGTGCTGGGAACACAGAGGCATAGTCCCAGAGCCATGAGAGGACAACAAACAATGACCTGCCCATACGAGGGTCTCTCTCCAACCAGCCAGTGTGACCCGTGTCCAGATGGACCCTCCAGCTCAGCCAGGAGCCCTCCCCCTGCTCTACAAGATGACCGTCAGCAGGAAGCAGCTCCTGGCTTTCCTTGTGTGTCGCTCTCTGCCGTGACTGTCATGCAGCATGGAAAACCAGGACATGCTGGGAGTGTCCCCTGGCCTCAGTGCCATGACGACCAGCTTCCCGCAACCACCCCTAATAACAGCCTCATACTCTTGGCCTCGTCCACCCTGGCAGAGGCTTCCAAGGAGTTTGAGATCCTCTGGGGAAAAATGAAGAAACTTCCAGTTGGGAACAAATAGAGACGGAGAAGGAAAAAGAGGTGTCTGACCTGTGATGTACAGAGTGGGCCCAGGGACCTGGGGACACTGGCCCTTATAATCCCAGAGCCTGCGGACTATAGGAACATGACACTTCCACGGATGGAGGCACAAAGCCCCGTATCTTACACTCACCCGCCTTACGGAGACACAGATATAACGAAGACCAAACACGAGTGCTTGTAAAACTGGGGCTTGCTGCTACCAGGTGCCTCCCTCAGGCTCCTGCTGAGACCCCCACTGCCAGCGCATCATCTCGTCTGGGTGGGAGGCACCCCTCCCCCTCCCCCCGGGAGGACATGCCCAGCAGCCTCCCTCAATCAATACCTTTCTTGTTCTCCAATAAGACACCGGCCCCATTTGGCTAATAAATGATGATTCCTCTCAAGGGAGGGACCCACAGGCCCCCAGTTAGGAAAGCTGTCTGTGGACATGAACCCAAATCCAGGTATGATGGACAGGTGCACCTTGGGCCAAACCTCTCCCATCTCCTCTCTGTAGATCACAGATTCCAGCTGACGCTCCATCAGGAGGAAAGTCTAACCCTAGGGCTAAGGAACCAGTAGGGCGCTGTCCTCCCTTGGGGAGCTGGGGGTCCTTGGGGTCCCAGTGCCTCCCAGCCTCTTTCCTCCACTTCGAGGTGAAGCTCATTCTCACCCTGTACACGCCAGGCAGCAAGCATGTGCTAGTGCCGGCTTTCTGTGTGGCGCATTGCCTGCACTGGGATCGCTTAGCTCCTTGTAAATTCTGCACGATTGGTGTACGCATTTTGTAACAAGAAGTATAGAGGGTGGCCAGGTTAACTCACAAGAGGAAGAAAAGGACACAGTGAGGAGGTCAAAGAAGCCTCCCTGGAAGAGACAGTGGACTCTGAAGGTTGAACTGGAGTCAGAGAAACAGGGGGTCAGACGTAGTGGGTATTCTGGACTGACTATTTATTGTCCCCCAAATGTACACGTAGAAACCCTAACTCTCAGTGTGATGACATTAGGAGGTGGCGCCACTGGAGGGGTGGGGGGTGATTAGGTCAAGAAGATAGAACGCTCATGAGTGGGATTCGTGCCCTTAGAAAAGAGACCCCCCAAAGAGCTCTCTCATCCTCTCCATCTTGTGGGACCAATGAGAAAATGGCCATCTGCAACCCAGAAGAGGGCTCTCACCATGCTGGCCCCTTACTGTCAGACTTCCAGCCTCTAGAACTGAGAAATTTCTGTTGTTTGTAAGATGCCCAGCCTGTGGGTACTCTGTAACAACAACCCACACCAACTGGGACAGGAGGGAATGAGTGTGGACCGAGTGCTAGCACGTGTACGTGCTCCATAGACATCAGCCATCAGGGTAACAGAGATCACAAACCACAGCTTTCGTGTCTTACAAGTCGTTTGTATTTGACCACAAACTTAAAAAAAAAAAAAAAAAAAAAAAAGGTTAACATTGAGGCATCAGGGTTTCTCAGAAAAATTCAGACTTTCCAAATGAGACCATCTGGTTATATAGCAATCAGCTATTGCTGAGTGAAAACTGCCCCTTTTATAGGGTGTGGACACTCTAGTTTGCCACAGTCGCCACTGCTCCCTATTGTTACCCATGCATGCTCCATCTAGTTCACTGCCTGCCTGGGACGCAGAGGCAGGAGTTTTCTGACTCTGGTGCAGATGGTAAGTCAACCAGTCAGGCCACTGAGTGTGTATAATCCATGAGCCAGAGCAAATTGGGCAGTAACACAGGTACTGATCATAGGGTGCCGAGTACCAGGTCAAGGTTGGCTATTGGCAGTGGAGAGTGTAGGTGTGTGAGCAGGGCAGCAGTGCCACTTTGGGAAGAACTGCTCAGCACACAGCAGGATGACATGCAGTCTTATATCCTGCTAAATCCTGCTGGTCTCTGAGCCACTCAGCTTGCTCTGCCTTCATAGCTGCCGGGTTCTGGTTTCTCCGACTGTGGCAGCAGGTGCCCTGGAAGGGAGGGTGGCTGAGCTCTGGGGACCCACAGGTCTCTTGGAAGCAGTGCGCCTGCTGTACAGCCCGTGCCCAGGAGCAGCCTGGTCTGGCTGCCCTTCGCCAGCTGTGGACGAGCAGGTGTTGAAGGGGGTGGGATCTGCAGCGACTTGCTGGCAGACAGAGCTGCCCCTGGGGCCCAAAGAAATAAGAGCAGAATCTCAGACATTCTGTCTCCTCCCTTTGCTGGCAATATGGGGAAAGAGGGCTATGATTTCCTACCGCTGCTATAAAGAATGCTACAGACTTGGGGACTTACAACAGTACAGGATCATCTGACAGTTCCGGAGATCAGAAGTCCAAAGTGGGTCTCACTGGGCTAAAATCAAGGGCTGAGCTCCTTCCCGGAGGCTCTGTGGTTTCCTCCATCTTCAGAGCCCCTGGTGGCTGTCAAGTCTCTCTCAATGTGTCACTCTGACACTGGCCTCCTGCCTTCTTTTACCCATAAGGCCCTTGTCATTCCTTTGGGCACATCCAGATAATCCAGCATAATCTTCCCCTATTTGAAGGTCAGGTAATTTGCAACCCTAATTCCTCCTGTCATGTAACTGTGCAATGTATTCAGAAGTTCTGGGAATTAGGGTGTGGACAGCTCTCGGGGAGATAGTGCATTATTCTCACTGCTGCAGAGGAAATGAGCAAATCTTCTTCCTTTAAGAAAAATAAATAGCTGCCAGCCATGATAAGTAGGTAGGCCAACTCTTTGTTGAAGGAAGTGCCAAAGAGCCAAGGACCTTGTCCATGTTGCTCACTCTGGTAACACCAGCACCTGCCAGGTACTCGGCACACAGGAGAATAGCGTGTGACCCTAATACCTGCTGATTTTTGTGTGCCAGGCACTGTACTAGGTGCCTTTATCTGCTCTTATCTCATTTGATTCTACTAACCATGCAAAATGGGAATTGAGATCTGCACTTTAAAGATGATGAGGCTGAATCTTAGAGAGGTGCAGAGAATTCACTGAGACAATTCCGCTTTGGTGGAGTCCAGGTTCTAGCCAGAATGTGTCCAGCTCCTAATCCATTCATACGGCCTGTGCCAACCTGAGTCGTGCCTGGGGAAAGAGACTTGCAGTTTACTGATCAATGATCTCTCTGTGTCCAGCTGCAGGGTCCACTGTCCCCCAAAAGTGTATCGCCTGAGGCATTGACTCATGCTGATTCCCCTGTCTAGCATACAAAGTACTCCTCCTACCGCCCCCCAAAACATCACAATAGGGTCAACAAACTATGGTCTGCAGGCCAAACCTGGCCTACCACCTGCTTTTGCATAACTAACAAAGAATGAGATTTCGCACCCCCCTTTAATTGTGCTTAGATTTTTTTTGTACTTAGATATTTTATTAAGAAACGATGCATACTCATTTTTATATTTTTGTTTTTTCCATTACTATTGACATATAATCACTTGAGTTTCAGGTGTACAACATAGTGATTAGACATTTATATGGCTTACAAAGTGATCGCCCCAATAAGTCTAGTGCCCATGTGATGCCGTATATAGCTATTACAATATTGTTGACTAAATTCCCTGTTGTACTGCACATTCCCATAACAAGTTTTTGTAACTAACAGTTTGTATTTTTCTTAATTCCTCCCCTTTCTCACTCATCTCCTCAATCCCCTCTCTGCTGGCAGCCATCAATTTGTCTCTAAATCTGTACGTTTGTTTCTGTTTCACTTGCACATGTATTTTGTGTTTTTAGATTCCATGTAAAAGTGAAATCCTATGGTATTTGTCTTTGACCTGTTTCACTTAGCATAATAACCTCTAGGTCTATCCATGCTATCATTAATGACAAGATTTAATTATTGTTTTATGGCTGAGTAATAGTCCATATAATAATACACACACACACACACACACACACACACACATACCACACCTTCTTTGTTCATTCTGCTATCAGTGGACATTTAGGTTGCTTCCATATCTGGGCTACCATCTATAATGCTTCTGTGACCATAATGGAACATGTATTGCTTTGAATTAGTGTTTTGTCTCCTTCCAGAAATGGAATTGTCAGGTCATATGATAGTTCTGTTTTTAATTTTTTTTGAGAAACCTCCATATTGTTTTTGATAATGGATGCAGTAATTTGCATTCCTGCCAATACTGCACTGGGGTTCCCTTTTCTCTACACATCCTAGCCAACTCTTGTTTCTTGTGGATTTATTGATGATAGCCATTCTGGCAGGTGTGAGATGATTAGTGAGATTGAGCATCTTTTCATATGCCTACTGTAGGTCTGTAGGTCTGTAGGTCTTCCTTAAAGAAGTATCCACCCATTTTGTAACTGGATTGTTTGTTTTTCTGATGTTGTGTTGTATGAGTTCCTCATATATATTTTGGATATTAACCCCGTAGGTCTATCATTGGCAACTATCTTCTCGCATTTGGTAGGTTGTTTCCTCATTTTGTTAGTGGTTTTCTTTGTTGTGCAAAATATCTTAGTTTGATGGAGTCCCATTTGTTCATTTCTTCTTTGTTTCCCTTGCCCAAGGAGACATATCCACAAAAATATTACTAAGGGCGATGTTAAGGAGTTTACTACCTGTTTTTTCTTCTAGGGGTTTCATGGTTTTGAATCTTACATTTAGGTCTTTAACCCATTTTGAGTTTATTCATGGATATGGTGTAATAAATGTTCTAGTTTCATTCGTTTGCATATTTTGGTCCAGTTTTCCCAACACCATTTATTGAAGAGACTGTCTTTACCCACTATATAGTCCTACATTCTTTGTCATAGATGAATTGACTGTATAAGCATGGGTTTATTTCCAGGCTCTTTATTCCATTGATCTATAAGTCTTTTTATACCAGTTCCATACCATTTTGATGACAGTGAGCTTATAGTCTGATGTCAGGTAGAATGATTCTTCCAACTTTATTCTTTCTCAGAATTGCTGTGGCTCTTCAAAGTGAGGTTGTTAATTCTGTTTGTTTGTTTGTTTAAACATTAGACAATGTTTTTTAAAGCCCCAGATTTAGATTAGTGTAGATTAGTTGTTTGGAGCATCATCCCATAACCGAATGGTTACGGGTTCATTCCCCAGCCTGGGGATGAGAGGCAACTCATCAAAGTTTCTCTCTCACATTGATGTTTCTCCTTCTCTCCCCTCTTCTCTCCCTCCCTCTCTCTCTCTGAAAAAGCAATGAGGAAATGTCCTCAGGTGAGGATATAATTTTTTTAATTGAAGAATATTGCTTCATGAAATGTGAAAATTAGATGAAACAGAAGTCCATAAATAGTCTTATGAAATTACGTGCTCATCAGTTTACACCTTGTCTATGGTGCTTTCACACTCAAAGCAGAGTTGAGTGGTTGCAACAGGACCAAATGGACCTCAAAGTTTAAAAACATTACCATCTGGCTCTTTACAGAAGAAGCCTGCTGACCTCTGATCTATCCAGAGCTTACTGGTCCTTCGAGGTTCAGCATGTTCCTACCTGGTCATCCCTGCCCAGTCCGTCTCAGCATTTTTCCACCCAGGGAATTTTGGGTCCTTTTTATCTGTCTGGAGTGAAAAACAAATGAGTCAAAAGCTTTTTTTTTTTTTTTTTTTAATTTCTTATTTGGAATGATTATTTAAAGATAATATTCATGAAGCATAATGGATGTACTTTGAAAATAATTACACAAAAGTCAGGAACAAAATATAGTATATTATAGCTAAACTGCTCACTCTCCATGATGCTGTGCACCAGTGGGTGCTTTGGACTATGGTGTTGCAACCCAAAGTGTGTTGTAAGCAACTCTGTACTAGAGAAACATGCAAGTGATTAAAAAAAAAAAAAAAAAAAAAAAAACCAGCAAAAAGGAAATAATTTTTTTTAAAGAAAAAATAGTGGAATAGGGAGGAGGGAGGAGAAAGGAGAGGAGAGCCAATAGTATTTGAAGGAGGATTAAATGTTCCCAGGGGACATTTGGCAATATCTAGACCCACGTTTGGTTACCATAGCTTGGGGCTGTGGATTTGGTGGTAGAGACCATGGATGTTGCTAAACATCCTATGCAATGTCCCAACAATAAAGAATTGGCCCAACATTCAAGAGTGCAAAGGTTGAGAAACCTGGAATAAAGAATGTTCATTTTTGACCTGCAGGACTTCTCAGCACCTTTAATAAGCAAATTGCATTCTCAGTCCCCAAAACTAGGTAGGAATTTCCCAAGCCCGTTGGCCTTGGAACCTGGACTCCCTGGTGTGTCATGGGCCGGGCGTGCTGCTGCCCGCACTGTGGAGAGGTCATCTACCCCAAAGTAACAGGGACCAGTAGATGGAAATTGAAAGACAAGGCTAGTAGAATTTCACAGGCCTAATCCTCTAAGCGCTGGGAGGGACCTGGGTGGCCACCCTGCCTCCTTCATCCAAAGAAGAAAGTAGGCCCCGCCATGCAAATCAGAGGCATTAGGACAGAGTTAAGAGCGCAGGCTGGAAGCAGAGTTCAAATCCTGGCTTTGCTTCCTACCAGTTACTGAACCCCTCTCTGCCTGAGTTGACTGCCTGCACTGATTTGTGGAAAAGGGGAATAATATCTATTAATATTGAATAAGTTACTACATGTAAGGCGCACAGTGTAAGTGCTCAACAGATAGTGTTATGAAGAGCCGGCTAAGTTGCATCCAGTGTGGGTTCCAGCCCAGCCTCCCTGGTTCCCAGTCTCACGTTCTTTCCAGTGTCCTGGAATGGGCACAGGCGGAGGTGAGGTATGGGGGGTGGGGGTGGGGGGATTGCACAAGGACATGTGCACTCCTAGGACATGAGGGAGCCCTGTTTCTCTGGGTTCTTGGAACAGAGGTGATCTTGGCACAGCAAGGAAGGCTTGGTTGCAATGCAACAGACAGGCAGGCAGTCAAAAGCCCACCTTCCCTCTTGAGTTGCATGATCCTGGGCAAGTTGCTCAGCTTCTCCTGGCCTGGGTACCTTCCGCCTGAGTTTGAGCATTAAATGGGATAATGTACGCAAAGCCTGAGGACCAAGAAATGCTGCAGGTGTTGTTCTTGTTTCTGTTGCTGTTGCTAGTGAGGCCTCCAAGATACAGGCCCCCTCGTGGTGACCTGACCCCTCCCCACTGGCTACATCAAGTCTGCTTCCTCACAAAGGGGACCACGCTCCCCTTCCCTCTGCCATGGCTCTTTCTTATCCCTTCTTGATTCTTTCTTTTCCGGAAGTTAGCTGGGAATCCTGCAGGTCTACAGGGTCTTGAATGCCAAGCCAAGGGTCTCCAGGAGAAGTACCAGTTTTGATTTGTCTCAAAATCTGTCACTCAAGCTAGTGGATACTTCGGTACCACCCATTGCATTCCACTCAGTGGTTCCCAGCTCCTTGATTCCCCTGTGAATGAGGTAAAAAAGCTCACTTACTCACACGTGCAATGCAAGTTGTGTAATTGTTCAATATTTGTCTCCTCCTCAAGCCTGTGAGTACCATGAGGGTAGGACTGGATCTGTCCTGTCCCTTGTATCCTTGGTGTTTAGTACAGGGCCTGGCCTGCGTCCATCCAACAAATACTTTTTGTTAGTATATTCTAGGTATGCATAAAATATACGTGAATAGCTGACCAATGATTGGCCAGTCCGAACTAGTCAAAACCTTGAAATACAGATGACTTCCTGGGGAATGTATTTTTTCCATACTTTTCAAGAACCTAAGAGAAACACATTGGCGGTGAACAAAGCATTGCTCAGATAGGCTTTTTTTTTTTTTTCTTTTTTTTTTTTTTTTTCAGGACCTGTTTAATTAATGGGTATTCTTTTCTTTTTAAATATATTTTATTGATTATGCTATTACAGTCCCAATTTTCTCCCTTTGTCCCTCGCCACCCGGGACCCCCATTCCCTCTAACAATCCCCACCTTAGTTCATGCCCATGGGTCATGCATACAAGTGCTTTGGCTTCTCCATTTCCTATACTGTTCTTAACATCCCCCTGTCTTTTCTGTACCTACCAATTTGTACTTCTTCATCACCGTACCTTATCCCCCATTCTTCCCTTACCCCTCCCAACTGATAGCCCACCAAATGATCTCCATATCTATGATTCTGTTTGTTTTGCGTGTTTGCTTAGTTTGCTTTTTAAGAGTCAGTTGTTGATAGTCGTGAGTTTAATGCCATTTTAATGTTCATAGTTTTGATCATCATCTTTTTATTAAATAAGTCCTTTTAACATTTCCTGTAATAATGGTTTGGTGGTGATGAACTCCTCTAGCTTGACCTTGTCTGGGAATCACTTTGTCTGCCCTTCCATTCTGAACAATAGCTTTGCTGGATAGAGTAATCTAGGTTGTAGGTTCTTGCTTTTCATCACTTTGAAAACTTCTTGCCAGTCCCTTCTTGCCTGCAAAGTTTCTTTTGAGAAATCAGCTGATAGTCTTATAGGAACCCCTTTGTAGGTAACTCTCTTCTCTTGCTGCTTTTAAGATTCTCTCTTTATCTTTAACCTTTGGCATTTTTACTGTGATGTGTCTTGGTACTATTTTCATTTAAAATTAAATGGCTGTCAATATTCATTCATTTACCATATTGACTGAGCACCTCCTCTGTTCCAGGGAATGTGCCAGAACAAAATAGACCCCCACCAAAAAAAAAATAATCCTGCACTTGTAGCACTTACATTTTCTTTATTTGTCTCCCCTAATAGAATGTAAGTGTCCATGTATATAAACTGAGGGAGACGGACAGTGTGAGGAAAGGTGGCCTCACTGCTTAAAGGCCACATTGAGCTGGGAGGTGAGTGAGAGTCTCAACAGAGTCACTCAAAGTCCTGGGGTCCCCACCTTATGCTTGCCAGTGGTGTTGGATGCTCAAACTCATGAGCACTTGGTGTAAAAACCATGCTCCTTGGGTGTTTGAAAGGGACTGTGAATAAAAAGGACAGTATAGGACTGGTCATTTGAAGCCACTGCAGCTTGACATTTTCATAGTTCTTTGTAGATTCTACCCTGGAATCTTCTTACAGCTCCCAAAACAAGATCCTGTTCATGGTAAAAGGCAGAATTCTATCATGATTAAGAACAAAGGCTTTGACGTCAGACCTTAATTCAAAATGCAGTTCTTGCTGTGTGACCTTGGGCAGGTTACAAAACCTGTCTGTGCCTTAGTTTGTCCACATCTACAAAATAAGAAAGCATCAATCCTGCTTCATAGTATTGTTATAAAGAGTGAGAGAAAACAGGGGAAGTACAGGGCCTAGAACAAAATAAGCTTCCCATAGATAGTACAATAATTATTGACTATTATTGTTGCTGAATGAACAAAAAGAATTTGGAGTCAATATTAAAACTTGGATGGGCATAGATGTGTCCTGAACTGCGAAGTTCTGTGCTGGTGTGTCATCCTATGTGGATAGGATATATATAATTAGTGATAGGTTGATTAAAGAATTGTCTTTTATGTCACCTCCATATTGGGGTGGGGGTATTATTCTGAAGTTTAACCATGTTACTACATGGGTCCCCCATATGTCAAGTGTTTGGGGGACACATCCCTTGTAAACAGTCTTTCCATAATTTAAATAGTCCACAGTCCTCAGTCCCAAATTCTCTAGGTTCCCAATGAATGAACTAGGACTGGCCCACACAAAAGTGGTACATGCTCGTGATGATAAAAATAGCAGCTGACTTGTTGGGAACCTACCATGTGCAGAGCACACGAGCCAGGCCACATGCACTCCCTTTCTACAGCTGGGAAAACAATCTCAGGGTCGTAAAGAAAGGGTCAACAGCTAGTAAATGACAGAGGCAGGGACTGAAGGACCCAGAGCAGTTTAACCCCTTCCCATTTACTGCCATGAGCTGTCTTTGCAGGTAGATCAGGTAACCAGGCCTCTCTATTAAAATGTATTTTGCATGGGGTGTGCTTGGTATTTCTAAGTCCCCAATCCTAATAACATTGCCTTAAATCAAACTACTGTGAAAATGTAGTTCTCAACTACACTACGAGGATACCAATCCGAATCTAGGTTGGAGCCTTCATTAACACTTGATCAAAATACAAAAGATAAGGCCGCTGACTGAGATTTTGGGGTCAGGGACTATAGTGAGCTCATGTTTTTTTCTGTTTCAACAGGGTTCTTTCCACGTTCAATTCTGATTGATCAGTTGTTTTGTTCTTTTAAATGATTCTGTGACAAGAAGTATTTTGGGTTTGGATGGTGGCTTAATTTAGCCAAGTTTGAAAGAGATCGCTGTGTTCTTAGGCTCTCTGCGTGGACTTTGATGCTGGGTGTGCACTGAGCAGGCAGGAAAGAGGAAGCTTCCGGGGGGCAAGTTAACCCAGTGTGAGAAATACTCCCACTCATCCCAAACTCAAGAAATGAACTTGGAGGCGAAAGGTACAGCACAAGCGAGGCTTTAATGACAGTCTCACAAGATCAGGTGTCTGGTGGGCAGGCACACCGGTGGAGGTACAGCTGGGCTCTCATTCCCTAGCACGTAGGTCCCTTCCCCCATTCCTCATTGACTGCGTACTATGGGAGGTGCACTCTTCTTGATTGTGTCCAAAAGATCATCGGCTGTTCCTCTCTCCCCCTGTTCCCAGAGGCATTGTCAGGAAGCCCCCAGCCCTATGTCCTGTTTCCTCAGGGATCCTCCACCTAACCGACATTTTGCAGTTTGGTAGTTAGTTCCACTGCTTGTACACGCTGGCCCCAATAATGTCCCACTAGTTTTATAGGCTGTACTATTCTGAAAATAAGCCATTGATTCCCTCCTCTTTTACTTATACTCTGGGTGGTCTTATTTTCACCTTAGAGGTCTCTGATCCTCAAACCTTTTTAAGATCTGCTGACTTTCTTCATAGGAGAGGGTGTCTAGTTTGGCTTCTAAATCCTGTAACTTAATCTGCTGATAGGCTGTAGGCATCTATTTGTTGATGGATGTCTCGATTAGCCTCTTACACAGGGAATGATACACATCCAACTGCAGTCAGAACTCCTGCCACAGTGATGAAAGGCGAAAGGCTAGAAACTGCCATGCTCTTCCATTTTCCCAGCCATCCTTCTAGCCTTCCTGTAATTGGGTCATCAATTCCAGAATTGTCAGCTAATTCCTTCGCCAAAGTTGTTAATCCCTATAATGCTTTGGAGATCATCCCACCTGGAGCTGTGTTATTAGGAATAAAAGTACATTTCCCTCCCAACATCACACACACACCTCCTTTTTCTGCTAACACCATGTCTAGAGCAAACCCCGTTTTCCCAGGCCATCTTACTGGTAGGATCTAACTGGCTGGCCACCCCTTTGAAGGCATCCCTGGTGTGATGGATAAATCTCTGCTGATTATAATATATGTAATGGGTCCAATCTACATTTTTATTACTGGTGGACCACCAAAAGCTCTGACTCAAACTTGGCAGCTGATTTCTTCCTTTAAACTCATTAGGGACTTCTCTAGGAACTCCGACAGTGTCAATGTACATGTGGGGATCAAAGGATCCGCTGTTTCCCTTCGTTTCTGATGGTTCTCTTTCTCTCAGTTGGGTATCTGACAAAATGCCAGGGTGAATGGAACAGCCATTTGGACCAAGGCACAGGTTCCAGCCCAATTGGACAGTAAGGTATCCCAGAGCTGCAGCTTCCTACAGTACCACCAAACGTCTGCTTGGGGTACGCATAAGGCTGAGTAATTGCTATTGCTTGGCTCACTGGTGACATGCAAGACATTGAGGCCCATCATGAGCCCCCCTGTGGGTCTACCAAATTCTGCCCCCTGCCTAGAGAGGCAAGAGGAGTCGTTCAGGTGCCCTATGGAGAAAGAGGGGAATGCCTAGGGGTCTGACCTCCATAGCATGGGAAACAGCAAGGATAGACTCTTACAGGTCTGGTGACCCCACACATCCTCATCTTGGTGCAGTGCCAACATGCAATACATTCCGCCCAGAACTACCTGTGCTTGTGGGGTTGCCCCACAACACAGGCATAACAATCCCTCCTATTAATCACCTGTACTGTGAATTTGACCCATTCAACCCAGGCTTTGGTATCACTGTGCCCGGTTTCAATCTTTCAAGTTTGCCTTAGATCATCTACTTCTATTACTTCTACTCTTGGGGGGTCATTACCTAATATTCTAGCATCTCCATTAGAGTCTAAGGGTGGAGTGGAAGTTGCTGTATTAGTGATCAATCTCAGAGCTAACTTCCCCACAGGGTCATATCCTGAGAGGTCCACCCTTAACCCATATATTCGTGACACTACTGGCTCCTGGTCAAGGGTGGTAGGATTATTAATAATTATGAATATAGGATTACATTCCAGGTTCTTACAGGTGGTAGGTGGGTTTCCCTTAGACAAGCATCACTTACTTTTTAGAGGCTCCCAAACTTGGGGAACCCCTCTATTCCTGTTGCTGTCCATCTCCCTAGCTGGGTAGTCTACCACACGTCGCCCCAAGCAGGTAACCTGACACTGTATCTGGACAGATACTTGTCAGCCTTCGAGAGTTGCCTCTGACTGATCAGATCACCACAAGATCGAACCTGGCAAGCATCGTACTTTATAGTTTGGGGTGCCTGAGTCTTGGTTACATTTATTATCAGCCTTACTGGCTACCCTGAGGAGGCTGGTAACCCCCAGCTGTACCCTAGTGGCTACTATCTTATGATCCAATCTGTTATTGCCTTCATTGTCCCTTGGCATATGCAGCAAAAGTTAGCTCTAGTATGATGAATATGTCAGTTAAAACAAAAGCTGGAGTTATCAGAATGCTTAGGACCTCTCTCATCACCTCCTCCATCACAGGGGAGGATCACTGATTCTGGTACTCTCTAGAAGGTTGACTTCACAGGCCTTTCTGAGCTTTGTGCCTCCCACTGACCTCCTTTAACCTTTCCTGGAGTCTCTTTGCCAGTCCTTTAGCACAGGTCTGATGAGTCCACCCTTTCTCCATCGTCCACACAGCTGTCTCGGTGGTCAGGGGCACTGGGTAAGGTCCTTCCCAGCTTGGCTGGAGCTCATCCTCTTTCCAGGCCTTGGTCAGCACCAGGTTGCCAGGCTGGAAGTGATAAACTGTGAATTCAAGAGGAGGTGCCTGAGCAAGGAGTCCTTTTAGCCTGAGGGAGGACAAGGTAGAGGGATATGCCCAGTATATAAGGCCTTAAAAATTGGTCTTTGGTCTCCATGGTGTGGAGATCTGTAGTACTCAGTACGGAAACCCATACAGCAATTCGTTAGGGACAATCCTGTATGTTTTCTAGGAGCTGTCCTAATCCAGAGGAGAGCTATTGGGAGACATTTGGCCCAAGGCAATTTAGTTTCTAGGACTGATTTTGTGATTTCTTAAAGGTCTGCTTCATCCTTTCTACTTTCCCAGAGGAGGGAGGAGACCATGGGGGTGTGATAATCCCATTTACTGCCTACACCTTCCATAATTCTCCTAAGGACTTTTGAAGCAGAATGACTCCCATGGTCTGAGTCTACATTCTCTACTAGGCCAAATCTAGGAATGATTTGTTCCAGAATTATTTTAGTCACTTATCCTGCTGTGGCCATATTGAGGGGGGAAGCTTCTATCCAGCAGGAAAAAATGTTCTAGTATTACTAAGACATATTTTAGTCTTCTCATCTTAGGCATTTCTATGAAATCCAGCTGGACATTTTGGAACTGCCTCAGCCCAGGTGGTCTTCCTCCTACAACCTATTTTCTGATTACCTTTTTTATTCATTCTTTGGCACGTGACCCAGCCTCTACATACCTGTTTAGCAACAGTGTAAATACCTATGCCTCCATAATTTCTAAGTATTGCGTCACGCAGGGCCTGGGGACCCCAATGACTTCCTCTGTGTAAGATCAGCATTCATTTCCTCATCATGGGTTGATTCATTATTTCTCTCCTATCTGGGAGTCTCCATGTCCCATCTTCAGTCTGAAGGTCTCCTATCTTTTCTAATTCCATCTCTTCTTCTTTAGTGAATTGGGGTCTCATTACCACCTCTGGAATCCTTGGAATTAAACTTAACGGCCTGATTGCTTCCTCTAAAGCAGCCTCACCTGAGTGTTTCCTGTAGCCTCAAAAGTGTCCCCATTTTGGTGACAATTTACATAGATAACAGGTAGGGAGGAGGAGACTCTCTAGGACCCATTTAGCTAATTCTCTATGTGCTAATTCTTTTCCCCTACAGTTTGAGGCTTCTTCCTGCCCATATTTTTCCAAAGATGTGTATTACCCCGTAAGCACATTTGGAGTCAATGTATATAGTACCTTCTTGCTCTTTGAGGATTTTTAGAGCCTAATTTAGAGCATACGACTCCCAGGTTTGTGCAGACCAATTACTGGGTAAGCTACTGCTCCCACACAGAATTGCTTGTTGCCATCAACTGTAGCATAGCCATTTGGTCTCTCCCCCTCTAGTGCCGGGGATGATCCATCTATAAATAACCTGAGTCCCTCATGTAATGGAGTTTCCCTTTAAGTCCAGCCTGACCTTGGTCTGATACTCTGTGATGTCTAAGCAGCCACGTTCCGACACGTCTGTCTTTCTTTCTTTGCCGTAGAAAGCTGGCTGGGTTTAAACAAGTGTCTGTGGTTAGAATTAAATCATTTTCCAATAGGATAGCCTCATACTTCAGAATCTGGGAGTCTGTTAGCCATCACCCAGCCTTCTGCTGTAATAGATTCCTAACCTCCAAAGGTTCATTTTCTGCTCTCTTTACTGGGAGGACAGTGGCTGCTACTGCTTGTACACACTCAGGCTGTCCTCTTGAAACCAAATCTAGGAGTTTAGAAATGAAAGTGACAGGTTTTCTCCCCCACATGCCTGGTGAGCACCCCAAGGGCCATGCCCAGGTTCACTGTAGCAAAGAGATGGAAAGTCTTTTCCAGGGGCAATGGGGCCAGGACTGGGGCTGTCCTAAGAGCTTGTTTTAGTTCTCTGTGACCTGAGCTTCCTCCTGAGACCACCTCAAGGAATCAGGGTCCCCTTTAAACAGTTTGAGACATAAAGGTTTGGTCCTTCTAATTTATGAATCAATCCACAACCGACAGTAGACTATCAGTTCCCAGGGACTTCCTAAGTTCCCTTTTAGTTTGGGGTAAGGGTGGGCTTGCTATTTATTCCTGAGATCCTCTCTGGATGGATTCTTCACTTCCCTTCACTGATTAAGTGCCCCCAAGTACTTGGCCTCCCATTCTACAAATTATAATTTGTTCCTGGAGACCCTAATCATTTTTTTCCCTAAAAAGTTCAGTCAGATTCCCCAGGCAGGGCACATAACAAGGTTGCAAACCAGGTCTCCAGTCAGGTCTGTGGTTGGAGGCAGGTGAAAAGCAACCATATATTGATGTCTCGCTCCCTCTCTGCCTCTCTCCCTTCCCCTCTTTCTAAAAATAGTGAAAATCTTAAAAAAAAAAAAAAAAAAAATACAATGGCTTTAAAATAAATAAATAAATAAAAGAAGGCCTTTGTCTTTAAAAAACAAAAACAAAAAACTTCAGTCAGTCTATTGTTTCTAATACCCGGTCTCTCTTTTTCTCCTGAGACCAAGAGCTCATCAACCTATTGTAGTCACTGAGTTCCTGTGGTGGGTTGGAAGTCTTCTAGGGCCTTTTCTAACACCTGGCCAAATAAATTGGGGGTTTCTGTGAAACCTTGCAGAAGCACAGAACCGTGATATTGCTGCCTTCTCCCATTCACAGGATCCTCCCATCCAAAGGCAAAGAAGGGATCCTTACTTCCAGGGTCTGGAGGGCATGCCCAGAATGCGTTCTTCAGATCTACACTAAACCACCTTTGCTCGTACGGGATTTTGCTGGGGAGTGTGTAGGGATTGGTACCACAGGGTGGTGGGCTTGGGTAATTTGATTTATAGCCCTGAGGTCCTGCACCAGCCTGTAGGTCTGGTCAGATTTCCTGACTGGGAGGACGAGGGTGTTAATACGGTGACATGCAGGCCTCCAGTAGCCTGTCCTTACTTAACCCTCTATTACTGGTTGGAAGTACCCCCTTCCTTCAAGGGAAATGGGGTGCTGCCTCCTATAAATGATCTCTTCTGGCTCTTTTAGTTCAATCTGCAATCGTGTGATCTTTAGTTCCCCATGATTTTCATCTTTGACCCACACAAGGGGATCCGTCTTTCCTCCTTGCTCCTGGTTAGGAGGTTCATTTTTACTTTTATTTGCCCTTCTTCGACTCCTCAGCCTCACAATTAGGTCTCAGTCTAGGGGGGTTATCCCCACTTCCAGGCCATATAAGAGTGACCCCCCAGTTTGTCCTGCCCCTAATTTAAGTAGCATTTTCTTGAATATGGGGACCTGAAATTCCTCCCCTTTTACCCTTGAAGCTATTAATTTTCCTTTAGATAATTCTGGGCCCCTGGGTTGATCTACTAGAGAGAAGCGAGCTGCTCTGGTGTCAATAAGAAAGTAATGTCCTCCTCTTCAGGTCCCAGCCTCAAATTCATCAAGACTCCTGAGGGAACCTAGTTAAAAGGAGCCCCTGAGTCCCCTATTTCTCATCAAAAAATCATGAGAGGAATCACCTGCTCTTCCCTATTTAGTTCTGGGCACTGTTCTCAAAGTGTCCTGGCTTTCCACACTTGAAACACCTATTTGCAGTCTCGGGGGAATTTCCTTGCCCGCCTTCTCTATCCTTCTGCTTGTTTTTCTGTGAGTATTAAATATCGCCCCCTCCTTTCTTGGGAGGATTCTGATCGAATCTCTTCTTTACTACTTTTCTACAGTGGAAACCATAATCTTAGCCTTTTGCTTCTGTTCTAACAAAAACCTTCTGTGCCTCCCTGAGTAATTCTTCAACTGATCTTTCCTTCCATGCCTCTATCTTTTGTAACTTTCTGGAACTAGCAGGCCAGCCTCTGGTCATTACACTGACTTTTAAGAGACCTTGTGCTATTGGGTCTTCAGGATCTAACTCAAAGACTTTCTCATCTGATAACTTTAAGTCTTTGGGATAATGTGGATCTGTGATCTGGGAACTGATTCTCTTATTCCTCTAATTAGAACTCAAATGCAGAATCTTAGGGATTTACTATCTCCAGCTTCCTTATTTCTCCATCGTGGATCTGTGTTGGGGAACATCTGTTTAGCTGGTATAACCCTGTGGCCAGGAGGGTGCTGTCTTTCCCAGAGAGCCATAGCTGTCCTAAATAGTTTATTCTCACTGGACATAATCTGGACCTAAGAATAGATACTGGTTCCTAAGAGCTGGTCTCATTGTTCTGCTAGTCCGAGTCTTCTACAAGTGATTTCATCTCCTTTTCAAAGTTCCTAACCTCTGCTGGTAAGAGGGGCATTCATGAATCCAATTTGTCCTCCTTCAATAGGAAGGTCTCAGAGAGGAAACATCTGTTGTTTAGAGGGAATGGGAACATTTTCAATGTCCTTTTTATATTGTTCTGATCCTTTTCTTAATTTTGGAGAAAGAGAAACAGTTGGTTGAGTCTTCTCATTGTCACTGGTTTCCCTTACTGCTCCCTCTTCTTCCTCTCTGCTCCTTGCTGCTGCGGACCTTAAGGGGGAGGAAGATAAGGATCCCAGGGCTTTTCCTTAGACTTTTCTCCTTTTGTTTCTCAAGGGACCAGTGAGCCTGTCCCGGCAGCCAGCAGAGGGCATAGCCCCTCTCCTCGTGTGAGGATGATGGCCTATCATTCATATAGAGACCCAGCCTTCATCTGACCCAAATCTGGGCCAAAAAACTGAGGACCCCTAGAGTGGTTCCTTCAGCCAAATGAGGCAACAATTCCATTTGCTTTTTCCTTTTTCTGTGTCCGGGGACTCTCTCCTCATTGCGCGAACATTCTAATAGACTATTGGGTGGAATGTATACCGGGTTTCCCTTGCCCTAGAATTTTTGTTTCCCATCCTCAATCGATTCCAGGGTCTGGGTTCCCTGTGTACTCACCCCTCCCCCAATGGAGGTTTCTTGCACACCCCGAGATTCGCTTCGTCCGTCTCGGGCCGTTTCCCTCGCAGGAGAACGGAACCGCGGATCGGGACTCCGCACTCACTTCGTACCTGCGATACGTCTCAGTCACGCACACTCGACCTCCGAGGATGCCCACCCACCTAAGCACTCCAGTCCAGTTTTCCTACCTTGGCCCGTGCACGAGGGCACCTGGTCGCTGCGGTACCTGCTGTTTTTCCTTGTGTTGCTCCCACTGTCCTCTGAATAGGCCATGGTCTGGCTTCCGCGAGGAGATGGGGCGCACCTTTCCTTCCGCTTGGGCTCACCACTGTGTGCAGGCAAGGGATGCCTGACCTGCCCCCAAATTGTGAGGCATACCCCAACTCGTCCAAAACTCAAGACGTGGATTTGGATACAAAAAGTATAACAAAAGTGAGGTTTGAATGATGGCCTTCAAAGATTGGGTGTCTCGTGGGCAGGCAGCCCAGGGGAGGTGCCGCTGGGCTTTTAGCCTCAGGTACACAAGTCCTTCCCCCGCCCCCACTTGGCTGAGTACTGTGGGAGGTACAGTCCTCTCCATTGCATCTGTTCCTCTCTCCCCCTGTTCCCAGAGGCCTTGGCAGGAAGCCCCCAGCCCTCTGCCCTGTTTGCTCAGGGACCCTCTAACCAACATTTTGCAGTTTGGCAGGAAGCCCCCAGCTCTCTGCCCTGTTTGCTCAGGGACCCTCTAACCAACATTTTGCAGTTTGGTAGTTTGTTACACCGCTTGTGCACGCTGGCCCCCAGTGATTCTCCACTAGTCCCATAGGCTGTACTATTCTGAAAATAAACCATTAATATTCTTATTCCTCCTACCCAGTAATCTGCAGGCTAGCATCTGTCTAACAATTTTGGGCTGAACCGAACACTTATTAACACATTGTTAACCGGCAATTTTATACAAATGCAAACATGAGTTAACTCACTACATCTATCTGTTCATTAACACATTGCTGACTGGCAATTTTATAGTAAAAGCTACTGCAAGTGCAAGCATGAGTTAACTTGGTCAACAGCATTTGGGCTTGAAATCATGAAACATGAGGGGGTTTTTGGTGACCTGTCAACAGTGTGTTAAGTAGACCATACTTGATCGCCATTGTTGGGGGTCAGAAATAATTGAACATTGGCAAATATGTATAACTTGACATCATATATGCTAAGCACTTAGGAGACAAAGGATTCATTAATTTATCTGGCCTTGGTTCCAATCCAGCAGCAACTATTCATTGAACATTTGTGCATAAGACTCTTAGTACAAAGATAAGAAAAACCAAAATCCAACCCTCGAGCTCACATCCTAGTTGAGATAAGACAAACCCGTGGATTATTAAATAGTAATGTGAGAAATCACTGTTTCATTGCGAGTCCCTAAGCACATGCTAAATGAAAGAGTCAGACCAAGCGTGATACAGATTCCAAGAAAAGACCACTTGGGGCTAAAATAATATATAAAAGATGAGGGACTTTGAATCAGTGAAGGAAGGGACAGATGAGTGAAGGAAGGGACGATCAGGCAGAGCACAGATCCAGGAAACATCAAGGGATATTCTATACATTCAATTTGAGTGAGGGAAGTTCAAAATCAAGGTAGAACGACAAAGTAAGGCAACTTACAACAGGCTCACTATCAAAATGTGGAGCCACAGTGGAAATTAGCTGACAGTATTGAGAGAGATGGTAAGTACCTGGGTGTCAGAGAAAATGGACACTGGACGGTGGGGACAAAGTAGGTTTACAGTTGTGAGTATGCAAAGCACAGTTTAGTCTTGCATTAGTATTAATTATTGTAGTTAACATGAAAAACTGTAAACCTACCTTTGCCCCACCCTGTACACCAAAGACACTGTAGCCACAGGTTGCTGGTGTGACTAAGGCACAATACCGTTAAGTAACTTGTGCTAGGTCACACAATAGTAAATGGAAGTCTGGCAGGAACACCTCGTTATGAAACACCATGGCCCAGGACATATGAAAACATGTGAGGTCTGTCCCGAAAGTATTGAACCAATGTGTGACGATATTTAAAACAGTTTGCACTTGATACTTTCGGGCCAGACCTCTATGTCCACACAAAAACTTGTACATGAATGTACAGAGGATGTGGCATAGTCATACAATGGAATGTAGTACTGACACATGCTGCAACATGGCTGAACCTTGAAAGCACGACGCTGGGTAAAAAGTTGGACACAAAAGACTATATACGATATGATTCTATTTATGTGAAATGAATAGAATGGGTCATTATTTCATAGAGCCAGAAAATAGATTAGTGGTGGCTAAGGGCTGTAGAGATAAGGAATGGGGAGGTAACTGCTAACGGATTTGGGGCTTCTTTTGAGGGGGGTAGATGAAAATGTTCTAATTTAAGAGTGTGGTGATAGTTTAGTGGTTTTAAGCATAATCACATAACCATGCAACTGTCATATTTAAATCAGTAAATTTTATGCTATACAAACTATCCCTTCATAAGGCTGTTAAAAAATGTATTTAAGCATCTAAGATAACTCCAGGTTTGGGTACATACAGTGACACCCAGGAACAGTGGGACCTGTGAAACTAAGATTGTAGACCCTGAGCTTGGAAATGGTCCACCATTTCCAAGATGAATGGGATGCCAGATGAATGGGATGAAAAATACAAAAACCAGTAACAGCTTTTTCCGCTGACAGGTCTCTATGAGCAACTTACCTCCTGCAGACACCAGCCCTTCTCCAAGTTAGACCGCCATCTTGCTACCTGGCCTGAACATGTTCAAGTCCATTGATAAGAACGTACTCAGTTCCTCATGTTTTGCTTTTGTTGTGCAGTTTTCGAAGAGCCGGAAGATCCCAGCAACAGGTCGTTTTTCTCTGAAATCATCTCTTCAATCTCGGATGTCAAGTTCAGCCACAGTGGGAGGTATATCATGACCAGGGACTATCTGACCGTGAAAGTGTGGGATCTCAACATGGAAAGCCGCCCCATCGAGACTTACCAGGTACAGACCACCCCCACCCATGGTTATACTGCACACTTCCTCTGGGGGCTTCCAAGTTAGCCTCCGCCCCCAGAGACTCATTACATTGCAGAAAAATCAAAGTGGTACAGCCTACAGGTACCATAGGTTTTAAGATGATCATGCAGATGGAAGGGTTGGAACGTAATCTAATCCTTATCTACTGAGCACTTATGTGCAATGGATACCATAGATTCAGAGGTGAACTGACAGTCTGGTAGTCGAGGGAGGTGACAAGCAGGGAATGGAGTGTGTGGTCATGAAACAGATGACACTGAGGGCCATGGGAGGAGGCCACCCAGGTGAGAGAGGCTTTCCTACAGAAGTGACCCTTCAGCGGAGTCTTGACAACCACGAACAGGCCAGCAAAGTTATGCTCTTCTAAGAGTACGCGAAAAGGTCTGGAATCAAGAGAGATTGCCGTGTAGTCATAAGGAAGTTCTGTACACCTGGAATGGGGGACACAGACACAGAAGAAAGAGCTCTAGAGACCCGAGGATCTGAATCACTGAAAAATGATGGCAGGAATGACAACAGATGAGGCATAGGGACTCAGAGAACTTTTGGCAACTGTAAAGTTTGTTGGCACGACTTCAAAGAGCTGAGGGTTGTAAGCAGGAACAACTGTCTAGACCAGGTGTCCCCAACCCCTGAGCGGTGAACCAGGAACAGGGCTGCACAGCAGGTGAGCGGCAGGCAAGCCAGCCTGGCTCCATGGAAAAATCATCCTCCACGAAAACAGCCCCTGGTGCCAAAAAAGTTGGGAACTGCTCATCTAGAGCACTAAGGAGCCCACCCTGTCACAGGAGAGCCCAAGTCCAGCCACCACAGGGGCAGCCTTAGGAAAAGCAGATCTTGCCATCAGAAAGAAGAGGCTGAGTATGCTAAGGGCTTTGGTGGCCGAATGCAAGCTCCAGAGGGTGCTGTACAGGGGTCTGGGAGCCAGAATTCAAGACCACCTACGTAGTCGACATAGTTGGGTTACCCCTGAGGTTCAAAGAGCATCCCCTGTATACTGGGGGTCTTATTGTACCCCCAAAGTGTACTCGGACTTAAGGGTCCAACTCCATAGCACCTGCCCCCACCCCACCTCACAGTCCTTCATCTTCACCCCAGGGTTCCAGCCAACAAGAGTGTCATCTTTCAGCTACACAGACCAGCCCTGCAGTGTTGCAAATCTTAACGCAAGAAAGAGAAGGCAGTGGGAACTAGGGCCTGCGTGTGGGTGGCAGTAGCCGAGTTGTGACCTGCTAGAGAACCTCGGTTAGAAAGAAGTAGATTGAGGTGGCACCGTGGTGAGAGCAACTCACACTTTCATTTTAGGGAAAGGCTTTGTTTTGACAACACAGCTCGAGAGCAGGGACATGGAATAACCAGCATTTGAAGATCATGGTTCTCAGGCCACATTTAGCTGCTGGTGAACTTGGAAAGAAATTTACTTTGTTGAACACGAAGCGATCGGGATCGTCACACGTGTGTTGAAATGAAGTAGCACCAGACTTTATTTCAAAACTTTTACTTGGCACATTTCAAAGCTATTTAGTTAAATTTAAATCTGTCCCGAAAGGATCGGCTGTACAAACTGTTTTAATTATAATTGACGTTGGCTCGATACTTTCAGGACAGACCTCGTAGCTATTCTATCAAAGTTGGTAAAAAAAAAAGTGCTGATGGAGTGTCTAGAACACTGTTGAAAAAAAAGATGGTGAGGCCTGGTGTCTGTCCTCACCAGGAGATGTGGTATGCTTCTGCTGTGTGTTTTTTTTTCACATCAACTGAGCTCAGTGTGTTTCCACAAAGGAGCAGCTGTAGACTTAAAATACAACTAAGCTATTTTTAAGGTTTCCTACAGAACAGGGGCTGGCACATGGTGACTTTCGGGCTAAATCCAGCCCCCTGCCCTGTTTTTCTAAAAAAGTTTTATTGAAACACACAACCACACCCATTTAGCATATTGTCTGTACCGCTTTCTGACTACAAGGGCAAAGTTTTGAGCCGTTGTGACAGAGGCCATGGGGCCCACAAAACCTAAAACACTTCCTATCTGACCCTTTAGAGGAAGTTTGTCAGCCCCTGAAATATAAGAGCCAAAAGATAGTTTATTCTTGCTAGGCCTCATAAGCAGGCCATTAAGTATGTGACCAGGAACCACTGTGCAGTGAGGCTCAACTTAGGCCCTAAAAGGCCAAACACAAGTTACTAGCACAGAAAAGAAATAGCACTTGGAACACTAACAGAGGAGCATCAAATACCGTGTGTTTCGAGTTCTCTCTTGCTCTGTTTTCTAGATGTCTGGCAGGTATGTATCTTACCTTATTCTTGCCTCTGCCGGAGGGAGGTGCATCTTGTCTGCCTAAGGTTTTTTAACAGCAGAACATCAATGCCACATACCTTCCTAGTAGATATTCTTGTCCTTCAGAGCCTTCAATGGGGGACAGGCAGGAGCTTCTCAGAACTTTAAACCTCGGGAAGAGAAAATAACAGTTCAGACCAGGTTTTCCCCTCCATCCTTCAGAAATGATTCAGTCACAGGGTTGCAAAGGACAGCATAGGGAAATAGCCAGTAATATTGTGATAACTACATATGATGTCCGATGGGTACTAGACCAGTTGGGGGCATCATTCCATAAGGTACATAAATGTCTAATCATTGTGTTGTACACCTGGAACTAATATTGTATGTCAACTGTAATTGAAAAATACATTTTTTAAAAAGCATTATTTATGGAGTTCTTGGTGGGTGCGATTGCTGCCAATAAACCCACATTTCTAATGCAAGCGCATTTTCACACTTATTCCTCACCTGTGCACAATGCGAATGACCAGTGAGGGATCAGGACAGGTTCATCAATCAGAGGTGAGCCTGCCTTAGCTAGGGTGAGGACAGGGCAGGAAGGCCTATCAAAATCCTAAAAAAAATTTAATTACTTTAAATACAAATATTTGATATGTCTCCAAAAAAAGAAAGCTGGGTAATCATGGTGCAGTAAAGGAATTCTCTAGCCTCTTCTTACATGAGGTCTGTCCCAAAAGTATCAGCCATGCAAACGGTTTTAATTATATTGACATTGGTTTGACACTTTTGGGACAGACCTCGTAATTTCACAGTTCTTTGACCGCTGTGGGACTCTGGGATGTGCTGTATTATGGAAACCTCATTAACCAAGAGTTTTCAAGACTTATTCCTACCTTCTTAGAATACGCATCTTTGTGCCTTGTCTTGAAAGTGCTCCGTACCAGATAAGAGGACGGAGAGGCGGGAGAGAAAGCCAAGGATCTGCGTTGTTCGTCTTTTCCCTCTACAAGGGGGAGAGCTGGAGGGCCCACGTAGCACGTTTGGCTTCTGGTGCCCACTGGGCTCACTCCCAGCTTGGCAGCCTGCCCTGCAAGCCCAGCTCTCCTCACTCTCCTCACTCCAACACACACAGCCCAGAAGCAAATCAGTGATAAAGGCAAGAAAAGGCCAGGAATCAATTCCTCGCTAGAAATGAGACAAATTCTTGAGGTCAGGATCTTCCGACCATCCGAAGAAAGGCTCACTCCTCAATTTGAGTTCTTCACTCCATCACCTTCTTCCTATAAAATAGTCTGTCCTGCTTTGGGGGGAGGAGGGGGGAGTCAAGACCAGTGGTGACAAAGCTGTGACCCAAGGCCAGTCCTCTCTGCAGCCACCTGTTGTCTTCAATTAAGTTTTACTGGAACACAACCCCTGCTCATTTGCTTACGTATCGCCTGCAGCTACTTTTCCATGACAAGGGCAGAGTGGCATGGTTGCACCAGGAGCCAGATGGTCCATGAAGCATATTGATGTTATGGCCCTGATAAAAAAAACGTCTGCCAGCCCCTGGTCAAGACCAGGATCAGCCCTCTTTTTGTCCTTAGATATGTTTCTGCTTTTATGCTCAAAAATTCTTAACCACCACTCAGATTTTCACCCCTACAAACAGAAATGGCCTTCTGAGCCACTTCTGAGATACCCAAAAGGTAGCAGGAAAGGAAGGAGAATGAGTCCATTTATAGTAGAGAGAGGAGGCACAGAACACAGCCTCGCCCTTGCGTTCCCCATTCCCACCAGGAGCCCGGCCACAGACAAGGTCCTTGTCACCACACCACAGAAGCAGGTCCCCTGGCATGGCCCACAACCATGGGGCAAGAAGAGGGCTACGGTGGATGACATTACTTTGCGGTTAGAATTACACTGTCCAACAACTCGGAGCATTCCAATCCCCTAAGCATGGGATGCAACCTGGAAGGAGTCTTACCTTCTTTGTCCGGCACCCAGCACACAGCAGAGCCTCTGATATCAGCATCCAGCAAACTCTGGAGTCCAGAGAGAAGGGAGATTGAGCCATCACTCTAAATCGAAACAAAGCGTAACAAGGCTTTTCATCACATCCCTCAACTTTCACCCAGTTCTGTCTCCCTCTTGGCCTCATCCCAGTTCATTATCATGGCTTCTGTGTAGGACTGAGATGCCCTATAAGGGGAGGCTCATGAGGCAGAACAAGCAGGGAGGCAGATAGTTAGTCAAGAGCAGGTGCTCTGGAATCCCAATACTGGCGGTCAGTGCCCATTCTGTCATTTTCTTTCCTATGTGACCTGGGACACATGATGTCATACCCACTTCATGCTCCATTAAAATCGAGTGAGTGACAGTCTCTACATCCTAAGATGGTTTTAGAGATGAAATTAATTTTATGGATAGCATACCTGGCTAATAACAAGCTAGCATGTCGTGTGCACTTATTATCATCATGATCTCTTAGTAGGCTCAGGAAGGCTTACGCTCAGAAAACTGAACCCAGGATACTGCCCTCCGAGCCTAGTCAGCTGCCTATTTAGCATCTACACCTGAGCTGCTAAATGTAGTTTGGAAAAAAAATACCCGGCCATGCTCACCAGCTCATTAACATTCACACCTAGCAACTTCAAGGGGCCCTCAGCGCCTTCCAGCAATTCTGCACAGTGTCCCAGCCATTCTGTCCCCTCCCTTATTCCCAGCTGATCACCTTGCTTTATGTGTCACTGGGGAAGAAAAACAGCCAGGGGAGAGTGGCCGCATGCTCTGGGGCAGCCCCATGCTCTGAGGCAGCGCCTTGCACATCAGCATGCACTTGACTGTCCTGCTCACACAGACCTCTTCAAACCACTTTACCCAGAAATGAACGTGCGAGAAATGAACTCCAACCTTCATCCACGAGCCATCCTTGACTCCTCTTTTCCTCTCCCCACTACCCCGCTGATCCATGCACAGGTCCTATCAATTCTCTCTCCAAACATGTCCGGAATCTGATCCCTTCCTGCCACCATGGCTGTCACCTTGGTCCAAGCCATCATTTGCCACCCAGGTTATCGCTGGTCTCCCTACCTTTGCCCTCACGCGCTGACACATCACAACACAGCAGACTCGGGGATGCTCTGCATGATGTCTCTTCTCCCTCCTCAGAGCAAAGGGCCCACATGCACTGGTCCCCTGCCCCACACCAGGTAGCACGCCTAGGGTATTTTGTTCACTGCTCCACCCTAAGCACATAGCAGTCATTCCATAAATATTTGTTGCCTGAATGGTGTCTCTTAACACCTGTCAGCCATAGGCATTGCCCCTAATGGGTTCTGCTCCAGGCCACTGTGCACCTACACAAGCCTGTGTGAGTCATTCAGCTGTATAAACAGGTCACCCACCCGTCCTCATGTCCCACAGCTGGGAAGGGCTGAGCCTGGATTCACACGGAGATCATCTCATCAGGGGCATTCACTCTGAAAGAATTAATGGCTCACATTAGAAGTAGTACTCACAGAAATCATTTCTTCAAAGGACTGACCCTGTCGATGTATTTCTTCCGCAGGTCCATGACTACCTCCGCAGCAAACTGTGCTCCCTCTACGAAAATGACTGCATTTTTGATAAATTCGAGTGCGTGTGGAATGGGTCAGACAGGTAAGAAGGGCTCTGGGGCTGGGGAGCCTTCCAAAGGTGGGCCCTCTCCTGGCAGAGGCCCTGGGGGGTGTATTTTCTGTGGGGTGCAGCCCAAGTGTGTCAAGTTAAGGCACCGAGGTCCAGCAGAGACACGTTGGAAGGTCACTGGTCAGACTACAAAGAAGGGAAGGGTAGTGAGAACCCTGAATCCTTTTTCAGGACCTGACCCTCTGACATCAACAAGAAAGTCCTATGTGGTACACACAACACACCCCCAGAATGAGTTAGGACAACCTGCCTCAGTCATAACCCACCAGCAAACTCCAGCATGAATAGTTCACATGACTATGCATTTTCTAGGTGGAAAATTATTTCTTAAAGCCCCTGGTACAGACTCGGCCAAAGGCCCCAGTGGTTCATTAGCTGAATTCTAGCCCATTTATCACATCCCCTCAGCATGATTTATTACTGTGTGAAGGCCTTTGATTTCAACAATACTTCATATTACCTCCCAGTAGTTCGTTTTTCATTTGACAAATACAGATGATTCTCTGACTTTCCGGAGAGCTCAGCACAGGCAAGCAGGGGCCGGTCCCTGAAGAAGGTGGCCCCAACGATACAGTGGTGCCCAGAAGCACAGAAATTTGACCTTGGCGAAGCACTCAGCAATTGGCACCTTTGGTGGCCTTGATGAGCGATCCCTGCCCCTTGTTTGCGTTCTTTGCCAATGAACCAAAGAGCCCTCCACTGAGCAGTCCCGGGAGGTGTCACCCCATGGTAGAGGACGGAGAAGGACAGAGCCAAGCAATTGTGATATGAGGTCTGTCCCAAAAGTATCAAGCCACTGTCAATAATAATTAAAACAGTGTGCATGGCCAATACTTTCCGGACAGACCTTGTATGTAACCAAACACTTCCACGGGGAAAAGATAGAAGCCCAGCCCTGTTATTTTATTATGTATCATTAATTACAGATAGTAATTTATTATTTGTGTATTTGTTGTCATTGCTCTCACTCCCCCTGTATCTTAGCTTAGATTCAAAAACGCTTATGAAGCACCTATTACATACCAGGCATCTTCGCACACATTGTTATTTAATCCTGACCATGGTCCAACAGGGCTGTTCTCATCATCCCCATTTTCCAGGTGAGGAAACTGAGGTCCGGTCAGGGACAAGATAACCTGCGCACTGTCCATACACAGTCAGTAGTGGAGACAAGAGGAACAAGTTTTAGGTTTGAACCCTAAGGTCAACTTTCTGTCCCGAACATCGCAATTGGAAGATGTTCAGATAAGGATGAGGATTCTTTTTTTTTTACCAAAAAGATTTTCTCTTGTTTGAGAACAAGCCGGGGCCTGGCTGGGGGAAGTGAACACACGTGCGTGGGAAGCAGTGAGGCCTGGTGGCTGAACGCTTGTGCCCTGGAGTCAGGCAGATGTGGGTTGAAGGCCCGACTTTGTCACTCACTAGCAGCGCGACACTGCTCCCTGTTCCTCTCTTCTCATATGTAAATCTCCTCTGTGGGATAACGGATGCTGAAATGAGATGTCAGAGGTAACGCAGCCAGCACCCTGCCCGGTATGGAAATAACAGCTCACTCAGCTACACTGACAAATGCACCAGCTTCCTTCGCTGGGGCCCAGGCTGGTCACACCCCCAAATCACAGAAACCTATGAATGCTGGGCTCTGCCATCCTAACCAGCCCCACAGACCTTCAGCAGCCTCTCCAGGGGGCATCCACCGGTGAAGGTTACACCAGGGACACCCGTCACCATGTCCGAACTGTCACCATTAAAGGTCGGTCCCTTGCTTCCAGAGGTGTCTGGCATTCACTGCTCTCCTGATCCATTGTAGACATGCCTGAGAATGGGTAGCTTTTGCATAACACAGAAACCCTCTGCCAGTCCATTAGAAAATCATCTCTCCCCATCCCAAATCTTTTCAAAATGTGAATGTGTTTAGTCTCTTCCCAAATGAGACCAGGATGACATCCACTTTTGAGATGTTTTCTGAAAAGGCCGGATTTAGAGCTGATGGGAGCCTGGCAGGGGGAGGACGCACCTGGGTCAGTGAGCCAGACTGTCAGCATTTTCCCCACGTGCTGATGAGAACAACGTGTGGTCAGCCTTAAATACACACAGTGTGTCTTCATTTTCTCAAAGTCCTCCTGCTCTCCTAACCTGGCTCCAGCCTCACCATCTCATGTCAGGTACAGAGGGCTGGGATCCTTCAAGCCACTCATTTACTGAGCCCAAGAACCAAAAGGAACGTACAAAACAGAAGTGATGAACAAGGAGGGTTATCACAGTCCTTGTTTCTGACTCCCAGGGAAATCAACAGTCACACTAGAGAACCTGTTTGGCTGGTTGTTTTCAGTAGAGCGTCCGGTGCCATCAGCAGGCCCCAGAGCAGTGGTGTTTGCGCCAGAAAGACACCAAGGCACTGCTTTTCTCCATAGCACTCAGTGGCTCCCTATTTCCCTCTCTGCCTTGCAGTGTCATCATGACCGGCTCCTACAACAACTTCTTCAGGATGTTTGACCGGAACACGAAGCGTGATGTTACCCTGGAGGCCTCAAGGGAAAACAGCAAGCCGCGAGCGATCCTGAAACCTCGGAAAGTATGTGTGGGGGGCAAGCGGAGAAAAGACGAGATCAGTGTCGACAGCCTGGACTTTAGCAAAAAGATCTTGCATACAGCTTGGCATCCTTCGGAAAATATTATAGCAGTGGCGGCTACAAATAACCTATATATATTCCAGGACAAGGTTAACTAGGAGGACAAGTTATTATTACTTAATAATCTCACATACTGAATACTAGTCAAACATGTTTTCCAATATTTCTTTGGGTCTTCATTTGATGCATTGACTTTAATTTCCCTACACAGCAAACAACTGGGAGAGAATGCAAAAGAGTCCAACTTTCCCAGGTCCCCTGTTCTAAGAAACTTCTGTCCAACCCACTAGGTCCCGGGACACTTCTGTTTAGAATCAAGCTGCCAAGCTAACAGTAATTCTACCATAGTTGACCTGAATTTCTGATGCTTTTATTGCCCAGTTTTCTCTGGTGGGTCCAGTGTTTTGTTTCTAGGTGTCTGCTGAGATAAAATGAGGTTGTCTGTAGTATTTAAAGCGAAAGAGATGTTCTTTTTTTTTTTAATTAAGCAATTCCCTTTGATTGAAAAATTCAACAAAAAATAAACACCGTTTACTCTACTCTTAGAGACATGTTCCTTGATTTGTGAAAAACCAGAACTACTCAGCATCTCCTACTCCAGAACAGCTTTTTCTTTTCTTTATTTTTTTTTAATTTTATTGTTGTTGTATCACATCCATCGCTTTCTGTCATTTTAAATGACTCCATAGCATCTTCTACTTACATGTCCCTTGCTTTTTCTCTTCACCCTTTTCCAGACTATTTATTCCATTGACTTCTAAAGGCCAAGTCCTGTGTGTTTATCATGTGGCTCCCTGAACAAGGCTGGCCTGTCCTTTTCAGGTGTGTCTGCTGAGCACCACCACCCCCTCCTGCCCCCAGCTGGGCTTGGTAATCAAAAGGAACAACCCCTCCATCTCCACTATAGCCAGAACACACACAGCTGATGAAAATGCTGACTTGGAAAGTCTCATCAAGCACGCCATCTGGAAAAACAGTCCAGAGGGGTCTCTTCCTGCAAAAATGGAACATGGGGGAATAGGCAATAGCTTTGACACTGGCGTGAAGTCTGCTAGAACCAGTGGAAGCTGGTTCCTCCCTCCCCCAAGTTGAAGAGTCAGACTTCAAATTTCCAGAAAGTTCTACATGGCGTACCTCTTAAAAACACAACACAGTGCATTCCAAGGGTGGATGAATTTGAAGAGGATGCTTGGGGAGCAGGTGGGAGGTACCAGAAAACTGGGTCTGGGATCAACATCACCATACCTGTGGCAGTGACTCATTTCCCTGCTCTTCCGTTTAGTGAGTGGGAAGGTGCTTGAGATGATTTTTCTTTCAAAGAGAAATTTGCTTTCCATTTGTAGAAGTCCCAGCTTACAAGTGTAATTTGTTTTGGAGGAGAGAAAAAACAGTAAAGGAACCATATTCCAGGGATAAGCTACGAAGCATTTAATGACAGCTTTAAAAGGCAAGGAAGTACCTATCTACTTAAGTGAGCACAGTTGTGTAAGACGCAGCCCAACTGCGGAAGCATTAGGACATGAAAAAGGACATCTCAAAATGGAAGAAGCAAGCAGCTGAAGATACGACTTGCTTCCCTCTGTTTCTCATCTTCCCTGCAAAGAAACCCTACCTCTCTAGCCCTGGCTCGTGGCTCAGTGGATAAGGCACTGGCCTGCAAACCCCAAGGTTGCTAGTTCGATTCCCAGTCAGGGCACATAACCAGGTTGCAAGCCAGGTCTCCAGCCACGTCTGTAGCTGGAGGCAGGTGAAAGGCAACCATACATTGATGTCTCTCTCCCTCTCTCCCTTCTCCTCTCTCTAAAATTAATAAATAAAATCTTTTTTAAAGTAAATAAATAAATAAACTGTCTGTAAAGACCAGGGGCTGTTGTCTGAAGTTTACTGTCATCTCCTTCAGTGGCCTTTATGCTGCTTCTCCAAAATGCAGCCCCTGTGGGTACCAGCTGGGGATTGGGACAGATCATTGTTTCTCTCAAACTTGAACATCAACCCACCTCTGTACTGTTGCTCATGTAACATGTATCCAAGTCACTTTTTAAAAATCAAGGCAGCCTCCTTAAAAAATAAAAACAAACTACTCAGAAAATACCAGTGTTAATACCCCAGTTATTTCTTCTAAAGTTAAAATAACCACATAACCATAAATATAACAACCATGCCCCCGTGCACCACATACGATCATTTGTGAACACCAGCAGCGTGCTGATCAAATGGTGGGACCCGACAGAGCTGATATCACAGACCATTTAAGGTCTGGGGGCATCAGAGAGTCTCAGTGGACAGCAGTCATTCCATACTGGAGCCATTGCTCCCCAGAACACACACATGAATGACTATGGGCATGGTTTAATGGGGCCCACAAGAAAGCTTCTACTCTAGTCCACCACCCTCAGCACATAGACGTACAGTGAGATACAGAGTGGGAAAAATTTGCCCAAGACCTTGGAACAGCTTGGAAGCCAACTTGTCACCTTTTCGACAGCTTGTCGGATTCCCAGAAGCCTGCACTGCTATGTCCACGGAGGCCTGATGCTAGGTACAAGCCATCAGCTTACCATGCAGGGTGTCTCTTGCCTACAGGGAAAGAAATGGGAGCCGCAGCTTCCTGGGATTTTTATTAAAATCAGCCTAAAGGCTTTGAGGAGAGATGCCGTACTCCCTGAAAATGGAACACAAGAGTGAATCTTTAAAGGACTCTGACGTTAAATGCTAAGGCTTTCATAAAATGCACACGTTCTATCCCAAGCTTATAATGGTGGCCTGGAAAAGGCACCTATAAATAAATCAGCTAATTTATGACCAAAAGAAAAATAATCTGGTCCTGGAATTTTATTTTTATACGGAAAAGTTGTAAAAATTTAGGCCAACTAAGTCTACCCACAAAGGAAAAAAGATTTGCCTGCCCTGGCTGGTGTGGCTCAGTGGATTGAGTGCTGGCCTGCCAACTGAAAGGTCGCTGGTTCGATTCCTGGTCAGGGCACATGCCTGGGTTGTGGGCCAAGTCTCAGCTGGGGACGTATGACGGGAACCTGTTGATGTTTCTCTTGCACGTGGATGTTTTGCTCCCTCTTTCTCCCTCCCTTCCCCTCTCTCTGAAAATAAATAAAATCTTTAAAGGAAAAGAAGAGAACAGAAACGTGCCTTATCCCTTAGGAACAGCCATGTGAAATCGTTGTTGGCTCAAAGACAGCCTGACAACAAAAGATATCAGCTGAAAAAAAAAAAGACTTAAAATGCAACAGTCAGTCGGTCCCTGCCATTCAAAAACAAGCAAATGGAAGGCTGAACTCTGGCGAACATGGATGCCTTCTTATCCAGAGAAAGAAGATGAGTTGGAAGAAACGAAGAAAAACTAGCCAGCATGAAGAAGTTACACAGTGAAGGGGGTGGTGGGGCGGGAGGAGGAACCCCTTTGCTTCTTTTTTGTTGTTGTTGTTTTCCTGATTTTTAAATTTTATTGTTGTTGTATTACACCCATCCCCTTTTTGCTCCCCTCTGTCCCCCTCCCCACCCACCCATTCCCCGCAAAGTCAATCCCACTGGTGTCCATGTCCATGGTTCCTTTATACTAGGTTCTTGTCTAAGCTGCTCCCCTTTCTTGCATTTGCTTCTTAACTCCTTAACGTCTGGCTCCTGCCTCTTCTATTGGGGGGGGGGGGGAAATGCATCTCTAAGCCTGTCATTGACCTTGTAATTAACCACATTAGCAAGTATGAGGCGACCAGATGTGTAAGGCAAAGCAATGGTCAGGTGGAGAACAAAGATGAAGCCAAAATTCTTTTAGCTCATTGATGGATGAAAGAAGTCAGCTGTCTCCAGTGTATTCCTTCTGAGCATTCCAGGGCCCATTATGATTAAAGTAAGATCCTGGAATACTCAATGGCTGAAAATGTGGGAGACCCACTACTTCCCTTCCTTTGAAGTGGCAAAGAAATTGCCTAAAATGTCCCTTCAACCTTCTCACCATCATCCCAATTCCTTTCTCAGCCCTTCCCTCCGCCAGCTACCTGCAGAGCCCAAGAAAGCCCTAGGACAAGGCTTTCGGGGTGACATCTGAGTCCACACCCAGAATGAGGGAACTCTTCCTAATTTGCTCTTTCAGTACAGACATGTGTAGATGAGGCTGGTGGGTTCTAAATAATGCCCCCCAAAAAAACAACAATCCCCCAATTCACTACTGCAAACATTCGCACAGCATCTTAACTCTTGGTGTCCCACTGCATTCCCCTATGCTTCCAAGTCACATCTGAGGAACTGCTTTCCAGGAAAGGAGCTGGAAATGGGAAACATGGGGCCTGCCCCTGGCTCTGCTGCTATGTCACCAAGAAACATGAGGAAGTCACCCTGTCGCTACATCAGTCATGTCTCCTATAAGATGGTCAGACAACCATCTGCCCAAAGTCATGGAATTATCATGAGGGTCACAACCTACAGCTGCTTTGATAAGTTTAAAGCACCATAACAATGATAGCAGCAACAACACTCACTGAGGATCTATTAGTGATTTCTCTTGATCTGCTTCCCTTTACCCCTAAATACCAACCTGGCCAAGGGCATAGAGCCACCAAGAGACGGGACCAGTTCTCCAACTCAAGGGTTCTGACTCAAGAGCTCTTAAAATACCATTTTTAATACAAAATAGTAGCTAATATTTATTGAGAGCTTATTATGGGCCGGGTTTTGTTCCCACAAATTTCACATGTATTTCATTTAACCTCAAAATTGTGGATGCAATTTTATGATTGTTCCCATTTTATAGATAACTAAACTGAGAAAAATTATATAACTTGACCAAGTTTTACACTGCTCACAAGTGACAGAGCCAGGCATTTTGGTCAAGATGTCTTACCTTCTATCCTCTTTTTTCACATTTTACAGTTGGAAATAAAAATAAGTATAGCTAGAGAGAGAAATGAGGGAGAGAGAGGATAGAGATGTAAGTTACTAATTAGAAAACAAATCCCAGTACTGACCCTAAGTTCATCAGCCCCAGATGTCCATGGAGGGACTGGTAGGTGACAGGCAGCCAGGCCCTAGGCAAGGGCTGGCATTCCTGGAACGTACAAGCTGCTGGCCTCTGCCCTCCAGGAGCTGACAGCGTATAAGGGCCCATGTATCTTGTAAATATATTTGCAGTGTAATGAGGTTTGTGCGAAGTGCAGAAAGAGTACAGAGAAAGACATAGCTCATCAAAAAACAGATTTCTCACACTAAGTGACATCTCAACAGAGTTTTAAAGCTGGCCGCTCTGGAGACAGCGCATGCTACAGCATCTCTAGTAGAGGGTGTATCACGGGTGAGGGCCTGGAATGAGAATGGATACAGCACAGCAGCATGAAATGAATGCTTCTCCAATTCGATTCAAAACAGTTTCCCCATTTGCCAGAACTGGCCTGGACCCTCTTTCATTCATCCAACAACAAATATTATGAAGCCCCATATAGAAGTACTGTATTTTAATATAAAATAAGTAGAAAGAATAAGAATACCATCTATATACTTCATATATGACAGGCATTGGGTTAGACACTTGTTTTAATCATTACCATCACCTGCTGGATAAATACATTATTCCACTTTTATGGCTGAGAAACAGGCTCAAAGCGGTTAACTGATACCGTCACAGTGACATAGGCACAGGTTTGATCTCGATCTGTCCTCTCCCAGGTCCAGTACCTCCCCCGTCACCATGACCAGTCACACACGGCTACCTTGTCTCTTCCCTTGAGTGAGGACGCTCAGAAACAAACCTCTCTCTGTGACCAAGTACTGCCTGACAGCTGACCAGAAATACAAGTCCAGTCTGTCACCAAAGCAGACAGTGAAGTCAGGTGGCTCACGGAGACCTCCAACCCCAGGCCCTGACTCGGGACATTATCATCACTTAACCACCCCCCCAGTTACAGGAGCTTCCACGCCCCATTGGCTCAACTGCTGGTGGCCGAACAAGGTGATCTGCCACCTCTGCAATTCCTGCCCTGGTTGCCGTCAAAATAACAAGCGCAGCCAGAACCAGGCGAGTGTAGTGACTGCCAGTTTCCCGATGGGAATTCCCTGAAAAGTTAACCTTGGCCTCTTAGAGGACAGCTGCCACCAAAGCCCTCCCTGCTGATCCATCTCAGCACCACTCGCTTGCTCTGCTGGGTTTGCTTTCAGTGCGAGTGACCCCACATGTGTCTAGAACTCGGCCCTGTGCAGAAACCTGGCAGCAGGGGAGTGGGGCCCCGCTGTAATATATCTAAGAGCTTTAAGATACATGAAGCTCTTAGATCCTTGTTCTGGTTGGCTAGTAATACTACTCCCTCCCACCCAGAACAGGGAATTCTTGTGGGGGTCAAAGCGTAGAAGAGAGAGGATGGGGCTACCCCAGTAGCAAAGGAAGGGCAGTGTTTTAGCCCTGGAACCATTGCTCAGTTGGGTGATACTCATGAATGCATTCATTCATTCACTCCATGAACATTTAATCATTGAGCATGTACCACCTGCCAAGCCCTGTGCCAGGGTGGTCTGGAGAAGCAGGGACAGTCCCTGTCCTCGTAGGGCTCACGCTGTCCTGGGAGATACAGGCAAACTCCGGGTGATGTTAGCAGTACATGTGACGCTGTGGAGCTGGGGGTACCTGCCTGGGTTGAAATCCCACCTCCCGCTCAACTCCAGTGTTGGTAAATAAGGATAAAACTGCACCTATCTCATGAAACTGCTGTGAAGATGGAATGGTTTAATATACTAAAACTCTGAGAACGGTGCATGGCCAAGCAAAAACACTCTGTGCACGTTCCATGATTGTTCTCCTAGTTCTGTAAAACAGCATGATCCATGCTCTGATGATTACATCTGGGCAGGAGAAGAGCCAGAGGCCCCACCTCACGCAAAGGAGGTAAGACCTGAAACATATAAAGTAGTGAGTGAGTGAGTGAGTGAGTGAGCCAGGTGATGAGAAAAGATATGTCAGGCGCGCAATTGTAAATGAAAAAGGAAAAAAGCACCTGGTGTGTTTAAGAAATTTGCAATATTCTTGTACAACTGATTAATGAAAAAACAACACTAATGCAAACTAAGAGAAGAAAGGAGGCACACAGCAAAGGGACAATAATATATGATATGAAGAATAATAATGTGCATTATGTTCATACATGAGAGGTTCTTCAACAGCAAGGCTATGAGCCACTCAACTGACAAGTTATGGTTTCCATAAGCTAGTGAATAGATATGGCCCAGGCATAAAAGAATACACAACCAACTTGGCACAAGTGTTCCTTTCTCAGAGAAGCCTTCCCTGACCACCCTCAGTTCCATGAGGCCCGAAGTGTTCAGTCCACTCTTGTATTCCCCAGAGCATAGGGAAGTGTGTCTGGCTGATAATAGGTGCTCAGTAAATATTTGTTGAAAGCATACATGAACATAAATATGAGTGATGAAGACAGGCACCGCCTCTGCCCACAGGATGCTTGAAAGAAGAGCAGGGTCCTGTGGGGAGTTGGAGCTACGGGGCACCAGGTATGTGGCATCACAGGACCGCCCAGTGGAGTCAAGGAATTAGACAGGAAAAGAATAGAGAGCCGGTGAGCCGAGATACGTTAAGGATCAGCCATGGAGCTCAGGTTGCAGCCGTAGTTAATAGCGCACATGTCCCGGCCTGATGCATTACCCTCCCCGCAGTAGTTCGTCTTCTGGGACCCTGCAGAGCATGCAGAAAGGCTGACAGCTTACAATCAATACCATGTTCACTGATGCAAGGAGCAACATTATCACATCCAAGATATTACCCCCGCATCTCGCTCCAGCACTAAATATTCCCCATAACAAGGCTAAGGGGAGTGACAAGAGCTATTATTTTTAGCCCTCCCACTTGAAAGCAGGAGGTGAGGCAAATCATGCCCTGGATGTGCTTAAGGGAACGCAAGCCAGTTCCCACCCCCCACCCCCCACCCAGCCAACCCACCCACCCAAGAATTCGTTCAAAGCCGAGGTCAGGCCTCATAAAGGGGATGCCTGAAGATTGGCATTTTCACTTGCCAAGGTGTCCACAGTAGCCAAGGGGAGGCTCTGTGGGCAGCTGAGAGAGAGCACAGTATATTAGAGGGTTGGGGGTGGTCCCCACTACATCCAGGTTGGTAGAAAATGTGCGCAGGGCGATGCTGGGTTGTATTCTACAGGCCCAAGTCATTCTAATAAAAGAAACTTGACTCCCCCGAGTTTAGCTCTTCCCATTTCAGCCTCTCTGACTGTGGCATAATTGAAAGTCATATTTCATCTAAGGCGACAGTTCCCACCTCTTAAATGCAGGTGGCTTATGAACAGTCAGCTGAATTTATCAAAGAGAACAGCATACAATTGCATGGGAAACACCACCCATTTCTCAGCCCGGGGAGAGGGGTAAGAAGAGCCAGTCAGGACACGCACCAGTCACACAACACAGTCCTGTCATTGAGTCCATTGTCACATGGTTCTTTAGCCTATGACCTGGCTCTAACAAGAAGAAGGTGGAGCCAGGAAACATGGATGGTTTTGCATGCATTTAACGACAGGGTTTATTTCTCAGCCCCTCCCTTTCTTCCTTCCTGACAAGATGCGGGATGTTGCTCCTATTTTTCATATTCTTTTTGAAAAAGGCAGAAAGGTTAAGTAATTATACTTGTAATGCATCCTGATGAAAGAATCAGCTAACACTCAAAGATGGGTATAGACACTGAAGATATGACAAATGGCATAAAAAACTGAGAAAACATTCACCATGGACCAGGAAAGCTCAGTTCAAAGGCTAACTTTTTTCAATGTACAAAAAAAAAAGACCATTTCATGGATGGAACATGGCTCAAAACAGCTACTCATCCGCACCAGCACAGGAATGGTTAACTGGCTCCACCAGTCTCAGCTGGTGTCTCAAGAGGGACATTGGGGAGGGGCCTACAAGGACTGCAGTGATTATAGTTTCCCCTGTTCTTTGACATTAAACACATGATGGATTCTCCTTAACATAACATCATCCACCCGCATGCGCGCGCACACACACACACACAGCCTCAGCACCTGACTAACACACCCTCCTTCCTCAGAGGTCATCTCTGCATCTGTGTCCCCTTCTGCCTGAATTACAGCTACTTCACCAGGTGCTTAAGGACACAACCTGGGAACAAAGGTGGTAAATTCCTCGTTGCACTTCATATCAGGACTGGGGATCCATTTACAAAGGAACACTCTGCCGGCTGGGTTGATAATAAAGTTATACGATGCCACATAAGATTGCAACAACTTGGGGAGGGGGACAGAGAGGAGCAAAAAGGGGATGGATGTAATACAACAACAATAAAATTTTAAAAAAAATTGAAAAAAAAAAAAAAAGATTGCAACAACTTCCTTTCTCACCTGCTCATTACATGGCTGTCACAAAGACACTCTGGGTGGGGTAACTGTCCTGGTGATGAGCTGTAATTGAACATTATTCTTTGTGGAGCTGTTGAAACTTTCTCAGGAGCTTTCACAACCAGGCGAGTGGTACCGTCTACCTCAAATTACCAAACTGCACGACCAAGACTGAAACCGGGTCTTTCAAATCTCTATGATTAGCTGTAGTTCATTGTTAGATTTTTTTTCAATTTTTTGCAAGGTGCCTACAAGCCAGCAGTTTTTTATGTTGAAGGTCTTAGTAAGAAGTGTTACTTCTGACTCAAAGAGCACTCAGCGTCCTGCCAGGGGCTGGAAGGACTGTCCCAAGCCAACACTCACTGGCATCTACATGGGCACAGATTCGGACAGGTGGGCCCGTTCAAGTTATTCAGCACATTCAGTCTCATTGACCTACAAGATTAAACGCTGCTACTTGTTTACCTTCCTACAGAACTTTTTGCCCAACTCTTTGCCCAACTCTTATTCATATCCGATCATGTGCCACACAGTAAATAAACAACATAGATGAACAAGGCAAAGAGAGCCCTGTTCTGAAGGAATAGAGTCTGATAGGAAATGCGGTTCCGACCGGTGATTTGAACCGAACATGGTTAATGCCAACTGCAGAGGTGTGCATGTTGTTATAGGTATACAGGGTTAGAGCTTCTGATCTCCTGGGGGACATGAAATGAGTTCAATCGGAGAGGAGGGCCGGGTTCACCAACGTGTGAATGAACCTGAGCAAAGGCACGAGGCTGAGGAGCGCCCACCTCTGAGAACAACCGGCAGTGTGATTTTGCTGCAAGGCTCTGCGAAGACCTGGCTCACTTGCAGGCAAGGGAATGGAACCATTTACAGAGCTTACACACTCCTTGGATACCCCTGGAAGATTTTTAAGGAGAGAATTGATATAGTGAGAAGTACATTTTCAAACATGCCCCCTGGCGACCGTGGAAATGACACATTTGAAGTGGACAAGATCGAGAGCAGGCAGCCCCCTCAGGAAGCTGTTGAAGGGGACTGGGAAAGAGGCTGAGGACTAGGCTGGGGATACGGAAATACTGAAGCGGTTCAGGCCAGGTGCCAGAGACCGACTTGGTGAGAGCACAAAGGGGAGTTGATGAAAACACCTAGGCTCACAGTTAAGCTGATTAGTGCTGTCATGAACAGAGATGAAGACAAACTGGGCAGGAGTAGGGCTTAGAATGATTTTCAACCTTGTCCATCTCATGGCACACATAAACCAGTTACTACAATTCTGCAGCACACCAAAAAAGATATTTTTGTCAATCTGATAAAAAAAAAAAAAAAAAGGTATGATTTTGATTCATTCACACCAAACAGCTATTGTTGTGTTGGCTATTGTCATTTATTTGATAGGGTAAGGGAAAAGAAGCCAGTGTCCCTTACTACATAGTTAGGTATTGCATAGTTTTAAAATTGTTTTGCTTTTTTTTTTTAAGATTTATTATTTTTAGAGAGAGGGGAAGGAAAGGAGGCAGACAGGGAGAGAGACTTCAATGTATGGTTGCCTTTCACCTGCCTCCAGCTACGGACCAGGCTGGTGACCTGGCTTACAACCTGGTTATGTGCCCTGACTGGGAATTGAATCAGCAACCTATGAGTTCGCAGGCCGGCACCTTATCCACTGTGCCACCAGCCAGAGCCTAATTTTTATTTATTTATTTATTTATTTATTTTTAGAAAGAGGGGAAGGGAGAGAGGCAGAGAAGGAGAGAGACATCAATGTATGGTTGTGTTTCACCTGCCTTCAGCCACAGACCTGACTGGAGACCTGGTTTGCAACCTGGTTATGTGCCCTGGCTGGGGAATCGAACCTGCGATCTTTGGGTTTGCAGGCCGGCGCCTTATTCACTGTGCTACCAGCCAGGGCTTTTTTAAAAGATTTTATTCATTATTTTTCAGTGAGAAAGGCAGGGAGAAAGAAAGGAAGGGAAAGAAACATTGATGTATGTTGCCTTTCACCTGCCTCCAGCTACGGGCCTAGCTGGAGACCTGGCTTGCAACCTGGGTATGTGTCCTGACTGGGGAATCAAACCAGTGACCTTTGGGTTTGAAGACTGGCACCAGTCCACTAAGCCACACCAGCCAGGGCCTATTTTTTAAATTCTTACAGCACACCAGTATGTGGTGGTACACCAGTTGAAAGTCATTGGTTTAGAGGCAGGAAAAAAAATCAGGGGACTAATTTTGGACATAGTGAGTTTGAGGAGCTAGTGGGACAGCCAGGTGGAGAGCGATCCCCAGCAAGCATCAAGATTAAAAACAAAAACGAGTGACCAAGATGCCACTAACTATGATGAAAAGTTAGTCATCAGTGTGTTCTGGTCTTTATAGAGGGGATTACAAGGGAACACAGAGTAGGGCTCTGGGGAGCCCTGGGGAGCAACATGCTTTGGAGCAGACAAGATGTTGGGGGACATCCCAAGATATACAGAAGGAAGCACTGGAGTGATGAGAAGACTCAGGAGCAGCCCTGGCTGGTGGCTCAGTGGATAAGGCACCGGCCTGCAAACCCAGAGGCCGCTGGTTCAATTCCCAGCCAGGGCACATAACCAGGTTGCAAGTCAGGTCTCCAGCCAGGTCTCCAGCTGGAGGCAGGTGAAAGGCAACCATATGTGGATGATTTTCTCCCTTTCTTCCTCCCTCCCTGCCCTTCTCTCTGAAAATAATGTATAAAACCTTTTTTTAAAAGTTTCTAAAAAACAAACAAAAAAAAGAATTAGGGACAAAGAATATCTTGGATATAAGGAAGTAGCATTCCCCATTGAAAAATGTATGTAGTTCCTATAAATCTGTATTATATTTTAAAAAATAGAAACCCTATAGAAAGTAGGGAATGGGCTCTAAGGCAATTCACAAAAGAAAATATCCAGAAAAATCAATGAACGTGAAAAAACATGCTCTACTTAGTAACTGGGGAAATGAAAATGGTACCATACAGCCACAAAATGGATGAAATGTAAATAGTACTCTAGAGCCACGAAATGAATGAAATTGGTAGGATGGACATTAACAAGTGTTGGCAAAGATACAGCACAGCAGGAACTCTCATAAATTGCTGGTGAAATTATAAATCCATCACTTTGAGAACTTTATGGCTCTATCTACTCATCTTGGAGATATTTATACCTTAACCCCAAACAACGTACTACATTTCTAAATACATACTCAACAAATTTGTGCACTTGTACCCCAAGATTCAAGCTCACATCAATACTATTCATAAATGCTAAAGTTAGAAAATAGCACAAATGACCACCAATGGAATGAAATGACATGTTTCTCTCAAAAACTGGAACTCTTTATTAATTTTATTGTTGTTGTATTACATTCATCCCCTTTTTGCTCCCCTCTGTCCCCCTCCCCACCCACCCATTCCCCCCAAAGTCAATCCCCCCTGTTGTCCATGTCCATGGTTCCTTTATACTAGGTTCTCGTCTAAGCTGCTCCCCTTCCTTGCCCCTGCCTCCCCCTTCCCCCCAACCCCTTTCCCCCTGAAGGCCTATTCCTTGTATTCATATACTTGGTTCTGTTTTGCTTGTTGTTAGTTTTGCTCATTATTGTCCCATAATGGGTGAGATCATATGATATTTGTCCTTCACTGACTGGCTTATTTCACTAAGCATAATTCTCTCCAGTTCTATCCATGTTGTTGCAAAGGGTACAAGTTCCTTCTTTCTTTCTGCTGTATAGAATTCCATTGTGTAAATGTACCAAAGTTTTTTGATCCAATCATCCACTGATGGGCACTTAGGCTGTTTCCAGCACTTGGCTATTGTAAATAGTGCCGCTATGAACATAGGTGTGCATAGGTTCTTATGAATTGGTGTTTCAAGATTCTTTGGGTATAGTCCAAGTAGTAGAATTGCTGGATCAAAAGGCAGTTCCATTTTTAGTTTTTTAAGGAAACCCCATACTGTTTTCCACAGTGGCTGCACCAGCCTACATTCCCACCAATAGTGTATGAGGGTTCCCTTTGCCCCGCATCCTCGCCAACACGTTGTTTGTTGATTTGCTGATGATTGCCATTCTGACAGGGGTGAGGTGGTATCTTATTGTGGTTTTAATTTGCATCTCTCTGATGACTAGCGATGTTGAGCATTCTTTCATATGCCTCTGGGCCCTTTGTATATCTTCCTCAGTGAGTTGTCTGTTCAGGTCCTTTGCCCATTTTTTAATTGGGCTGTCTGTCTCCCTGGTGTTGAGTTGCATTAGTTCTTTATATATTTTGGAAATCAGACCCTTGTCTGAGGTATCATTGGCAATTATGTTTTCCCATACAGTTGGTT